>JAPYMA010000725.1:0-212882 GCA_035041965.1 Anisakis pegreffii | reverse complement strand
GAAATCGGACGAAAAAACATCAGCCGTGCAAATCCAGAACGTTTGGAAGGTTTGACGATCTTAGCCACGAGAATTGCAAGAGTAATGCTTGCTGAGAAGTAACGATTCAATTCCAGCTTCAAAAACTCTCAAACGATCAATGCGTTAACCTTTTTTTCAGCAAATCACTTTTCGCACTGCTCAGTAAGACATGCCATCTGGCGCGAAACATCTTTGTGGTTTCATATGGATGTGAAAAATCTGCAATGGAAGATTACTGATTTCGAAGCATATCGAAAATACACAATAGCACATCTGATTTTCGATCCCTTCGCAATTGACTTCATCGAAAATACTTCACGCGAATCGAGGATAAGCCCTGGCAGACAGGCGATAACACTCGCGAGTATTCTCAACTTGAAACTAATAGTTTCATTCAATTGGTTTAAGAGGTTAACAGACGACAAATATTGCGAAAAAAAACGGCTGAGTAAATTACGACTGTTAGAACGGACCAAATTCCAAATGATCTCCAAAGAAGATCTTTGACTGTAGAATGAATGTTCCGAGCAATTGAAAGACAGCAAGCATTTCCTGAATGCTCTGTATTGTCCATAACCACTGCAATAGAATCCATATGCATAACCGTCAACCTTATAATCATAAATTAAAACTTAATCAATCCAATTCACTTGGCGCAACATAATCAAAACCATTCAGCAAATAATGTCTAAATGAAGTCGTCAGTTCTTAACTCTAAATTCGAAAATAATGTTTCATTGCAGGAATGTTCCTAAATCCTTACAATTAGCATAAAATATAATGAACTGTTAATAAGCTGTTCCGTGGAAGAATCGCATAGTCTCAGAAAAGATAATTCACCTGGTTGAAAAACACCATGAGCACCAGAATAACTGAAAAACGAGGCTTTATAGGACCGTGACGTTGAGAATATAAAACACACATCACCAAAACGCACATTATTTCAATGTAAGCCGTATCTGGAATCGCGAATCTTTGAAGCAATCTCAAGCACAACATAGCAAAATTTTATGGTGAATGTGCACGAGTTTCCCAAAACTTTAGAGTGTGTCACGGAAAACATTCTCAATTATTCCACTGCACATGAACGATTCAAGAAACTGAATTCGATAGGAAATTCTGTATTCTGTTTGAGGCGAAGTAATCAGCTTGAAATGAATGCAAGAAACAACCACTGACCAATATGGTAAGAACTTGAATTGGGACAAACATGATACAACGAGCTTGCAACTGCTTCAGCAGCAAGTGTTGCACCAAGCGAGTACAGAATCGGAAATGGTGGACAGATTCCAACAGAATTATTTTCGTTGAAGTGTCTCTGCCTGAAACAAGCAATTTTTGAAACATTCCAAAAAGCTACTAGCAGTGGCGAAGCCAGAATTATTTCTACGGCTACTAGAGGGAGGGGTTGTAGAACGGCCTGGTCCAGAAAATATTTGAGTTTTAAGGCGATTCCTTCTCCCCTCCCCTCTTTTCCCTTGTTTCCCTCTTCCTTCTCCCTTTTTTTTTCAATTTTCACATGGATGCGCCCATTCTCCCCTCTCCCCTAATCTCTTGGGTATGCCACTGGCCATAAGTAATGATTTCAGAAATCTTATTCCAACGAAAATGCATCCAAATCACCTATGTTCCCCTGTTTAATTCAGTAAATTTTTCAACTTGATGATTTGATCAACATGGTGATTTGATTCAACTTGATCAATTTTAAAATTTCAAATTCAGTGAACACAGTTTTCATTTATTACATCTGTATCATAGATTTCAGTTTTTTCTTTCATTTATTAGTGTTCTGAATGTTTCGAGAACGAAAACCGATTCACCATAGCCTAATCAAAGCGCTATATGTCGCACCCAACGTGAGATAACCGAAATTACTGATGATGTGGTTAAATGATCGCAACGATCCAACCGAATAGGAGCATTCATAATTGTGGAAGCATACATCTTCGTTTCGTCCGTTCCGCACCAATTCCTGAATGATTAATCAATAAAAGACTTTACAAAGTCGATAATTGTTTAAAGAATAGCTATAGTATGTGATAGAATATAATCGAATTTGAAGTGATGAATTCGACATTCTCTCAAGCAAATTTCGTAACGTCAATGTAAAAAGACCGAAGAAAACTTCAGAAAAATGAGATTCTAGTCATCATTTTTGTGGAATTTTCGCAACTGGTGAACATAGCAGTGATTTGAAGTAAAGAAGTTGATTTGATCTTCCCGAAAACAGAGTGACAGAGTCGTTCGAATACGGGAAATAGATAGGGGCATATACATACTGATAGTACGATCTTTCGATTTATCTATGCAAAGGCGTGAGGATTCAAAAGAAGTCTTTCCAGAAATTGATGAAAGAATAGACTACGCCCTTGATTAGTCTCGAAATGTGAATGAAACTAAGAGAAGTAGAAACCTCGTATAATGTGTAAAAGAATCGTGAAGCAACTGGCACAATAATCCAATACGGTAAACCAATTTGAGAAATCTGAATAAGTCATGTTAGGAATCATACGGATATCAGATCAACTCTATCAATCGATCATGATGAATCAAAACAATAATCCACTTATAGTGGTTCTATGCGAAACAGAGTACGCAATATTTGAAATACTAATTATCCACTCTGTGACAAGTCATCAGTTGCCTGTTTATTTTGAGAGTGCTTTCGATGGACAGAATGAATTTTTCTTTTGAAAATGTCCTCGATTCTGGCATATTTTATCGTCAGTTGTGACTTTTTTATTCGATAACTGCCATGGGTTCACCAGACGAACGTGGAAGGCCTAGATCATAACTCAAACAACGATCTACTCTACCATCTAAGTGTACACATGACGTTACCTTGGTTTTAGTTTGCGATGTAGCTGCCGCCAGCAGGGTGTCGTTATATGGCTTATTGTTAGCAATCGTAACAACCGTATCGAATTGCCTTGCTATACACGTTTCTTGCTGGATACGTTCCTCTAATGATCGTAAATCAGAATCAATTTTGGCTTTCATTTGGATTCGTTCCTCCAACGAGCGCAAATCAGCATCATCGTCTGCAGAGTGTAACTTTGATTGACGCCATATTTAGAAACAAGTGAATGCATTACGCGTATACCCACCGCAAATACACCCATCTAACACCCAACAGCCAGCAACGGCGTTGTGCTCATCGAAGAAGTCAACAATCACCGAACCACTAGGCGGATCGGATGAGTACGATCGAGTTTCGTCAACTCTATCCGTTTAAATTTCGCCGATCAGTATCATCCTCTTGAACTCTTTCTTCAAAGTTCTTTGTAACTTTCCCTCACGGTACTTGTTTGCTATCGGTTTCGTGATCACATCATCACATCGAAATGACATTACTTCGTTTATCAGTGACGTTCACATTGATAAACAAAGTGATATCATTTAAAGAAAAAAGTTTCTGACTACAAGAAGATCAAAAATGATAAATAGCAACATTTTAAGCACCATTCAGTTGATCATTAATCACGCTTGTTATTATTATGAGCAACATTATAATCAGAGAATTACAACGATATGATTCTACATGAACCCATATCCAAAAAACATTACCATTTCGATTTTCTACGGTCAAATGCAGTTGATTCATCGACTTTCGCTGAGAACATGTTGCGATGCTCTTTACATTTAAAAAAATGGTTTTTGGTGTTTATTTTTTGAGATTTTACAATTCTTAAGCGCACATAGCAATTCACTCTATACAGTCGCGAAAAATTCTTCCTTCGTGAGCACAAATCGAGGGCGTTTTGCATCAATAAAAATACTGCGATGTTTTATGATCGTATTCAAGAAACACATTCAGTGAATTCAAGTGAAGATATCAATGAAAATGTTATGAGAATATTTCACGATGAGAGACTGAAACATTTCGAGAAAAAAATAAGCGCTAATAAAAGCACCTTGCTCTGATACATTTGATTGTGAAGGAATGCTGATGTTCGTTGGCAATTTTGAGAAAATCGCCGTTTGAACTGGCCTTTCATTTAACAACATTGGAATGACATTTCTCTGCATCGGTAATCCCTTCCCTGGGATCTGCATTTCTGCACACGAAACGGGCAAATAATTTCGCGGATTCGCCATAGCATCTCTCTAAACCAAATATAAGTATCGATATTATATGAAGTTTTCGAATTATTTTTGAACAATTCATCTCTCAGAATAACTATCGCGCATTCCTGGACAACGATTTTAGTCCGCACGTAACACTGCACTTGGATTTATTGCATTCATTCGAAAAATCTCGAAGCTTCTTGATATTCTATTCGATACACGATCTCACAGTCTCTCACAATAATGATCGCAGTTGAACATAACCACACTCCACAAATCACAAGGAAGGATTTTTTTATGAGCGTTATAAAGGCCAACTTCATGACGAGCAAACAATACAACAACAGTCACGGAATATGGGTAACTGCGAACGATTGTTTTCGACTTACGTCTTCATTTGATGGACCACTGAGTGGTCGAGTCTCCGAAGGGATCGCAGCCATTTCAACAGCGTTACCGGGCGATCTAACGACCCACCTGAACAAATAAAATGACAAGAAATGATGATGAGTGACGAAAACGTGAAAGTCTGAAACTTTCAGCAGAATGACAGACGTTTCTCAGAGAGTGCAGTGAATCGCGCACGAGCTTTTCCTAATCTATTGCACACTGAAAACAACTGAAAATCTAGCGGATCGAGATGAGACCTTTCATAAAATCAGCTCTTGATTGAAGATGACTAACCTTTGTTTGTTAGATTTATGTGACTTGTTCCAGATTGAATAGCAAATAACAGGGACACAGGTGTACAAGACTAGATTTAATATGATCGGCCAGGCGGCAGATGGAAGTGGTTCTGTTGAAAATATGATATTGAACTGCTTGTTCTTCGCATACTCTCCTTGAACGTTCATTCGTTACGCAATGGAATCGCAGCAAAATTCACATCCCAACAAACACTCAAGTTCCAAATTTCCAAAAAAAAACTTCCACTGGAACAAATCGAAAATAATTCAGTCAATGAGCATTATGACCGTACCCACTGATACTTGATCTGAATGACCGCATATTTCAAAGAAAAAACAACTAAAATTTACACTTTTCTAGAGATCACACTTCGTATTCGTCAAATACAGATGAGATGATTCAACCGATTTCCAGTCAGAAAAGGAATTTTCGAAATGATGTTGCAATTGGAAAAGAGACAAGGCCAACAACATACTCCATTCAGCATTCGGAACACAAAATGAATCGTCACCGAATACGAATACAAACAGTGAAAATGAGTCGGGTAAGGCATTTAACGGCACTTCGAGAGTGGCGAATCGAGTAAACGTTATATGCGACGAGGCTATCTTCAAGGCTTCTTGAGCCGACTGAATCAAATGATGCTGAAAATCACATCGAACGATTATTCGAAGAACAGAAAATAGTGAAATCTCTTCTGACCAATCGCTCTCGCTCTTAAGGGCTGAGACTGCATTCAAATCGCTCCCACTACACTGTCAGTTAATTAATATCACTTGCAATGGTTTTGATGAAATATCACGATAGTTCCTTATCATCTATTCCTTCGTCAGAATCAAACCGAATAAATTTTATTTTTATCCCTCCATAGGGAAATTGAAAGGATGTGGGGAGGGGGAAGGCGCAGGAAAACGGCCCAGCCTGACAAAACCCTCATCTACAACAGCATGAAGTATCAATGGAGTGCCCAGAATTGAATCAAACGAACAATATTGCCATGCGTCGCCGCAATTGCACACAAATCATCATCACTTTTTAGGGTGATCATCAACGAAGATATTCGGGTTCGGTCAACGCTTAATTTGTATGCGATTGGCTCTACGGCTGACGATCGCTGCCCACTGAATGCTCTGATGCCAACAAACTGCCTACCCTTCAGAGACTTCTTCGACGGCGGTAATCTAAAATCATTTCATTTCACGAAAACAGTGTGATCTCTTTTGAACGTCTTCAAACCCTTAACAGGCTAGCTATTACACATCAACTATCATCATCAGTGATTTGATGAAGAGATTAAGAAAAAATCTTGCTACTTCACGTACACCAAGAAACTAATGGTAAATGAAAGATTCCCTAGGCGAATTCTATCGGTCCCACTAACTCGACATTATACTGTGCTCGATCATAGACACCAGCGATTACTGTATAGTTCAATCCCTTACGGCTTCGAGTCGTCACTGTAATGGAAATGTTCTCAGGTTCATCACCGTTGGCTTCAAGATCATCTGACATCACACCTCCAAGTAAACCGACACCTTCACAACTACCATCTCTGCAACACTATGCCCTAATCAGTTCAGAATCTGAGCTCATCCGATGAAATCATAAGAATTATTTCATCAATGTTCATGAAGAAATGAAAAAGATGTGCTGATCAAGATGGATAGTTGCTGATCAGAGGTGACCGAAACAGAGTCAGCAAATTTTCATGAATACAAAGAATTAGAAGGTTAATTTAGTGGAAAGACGCGCTACGATGAAATTCATCGTTTGATACTTAATTAAGAACTGATATATTGTGCAGATTCCGATGATCAATGGATAGGAATTCAAGAAAGCTTTTCGTTAAACTGAAATATCACTAACATCCCAAAATTTTCACAACATCCATAACATCACGATAAGGGACAAAAATTAGGAATAACACGTCGTTAAGCCTGTCAGAAACATTCAGGACATAAGGAATGTTAGAACATTAGAACTCTCATATTTGAGACATCGAATATGACTCATAGAAGATGGTATTCATGAATATTGGCAAAAATAATGGAGACTGTTCGAATCAGTTGAAAGGTACACATCCATATCGCCTTATAGAGTTGAAAAACAAATAAGTTTGGCATTACTTGGTGGGTAAATAGAACGTCACCGAATCACTCGGATGATCGCATAGCACTTGAACTAGGTTTTCGCGATCGAGTCTCTCACAATTCGCATTCAAACGAACGCGGATCCGAAAGAGATCTATCTGAAAATATTTTTCATTGATCAAATTGTATGCTGAATCATGCGCTTTGAACCGCATTTTTCTGCTTCCATCAATCGGCAGAAGACCTCAAAATTTCGGTTTCCTGGCCCGCGAAGGCATAAAATGAGGGTTGGTTCACGAGGTCTGTTGCATGGGAACTGAACTCATGAGTGCCTACGAGGTACTTTTGGATTGGAAAGGTGTTTGCCGCATATCGACGTTTCAGTCAGAAAAACTCGCACTTGACATTCATTCATTCATCGATAAATTTTTGCCAGTTATATCAGTGCTCTGCGTAATGTCGTGTAAATTCAGGAGAGTGTTCGAAGGAAGAGCGTCGACATAAAATTATTTCAAGGCACACATAATTATGGTCGTAAATGGATCACGCTTTGAATCAAAATCATGTTCAGTCAAAATCAGAATCATCAGCTATATGAAGGATATAGCGGTTCATGCGCTTGTGGAGAACTTGTATCCGTGAGGAGATAAGGAATGATCGCAGAGAGTAGGATTAATTTTCAAGTGTTCAAGAAGTGCTACACGCAATCAAGTCGAAAAAAAAACAAATATATATGAAATAAGTTGATGATTAAGCGTAGAAAGAAACCTGATACTAGAGTTGTTATCGATGAATCAGAAAAACGCTATAAATTAAATGTCATCAACATGATAGTAAACGCTCAAGACTGATGATGTGGACGAAATTTTGGCAAAAAGATTTGATAAATGCGTTCAATCAAATGAATATTGTGAAAACATGAACATGAATGGTGAATGGAAATCTTACTAGATTAGCTTGCTGGAGGAGACTCGTATGAATGTGGCGTTCACCAGCTTTTATCACCGCATTTTTAGAATATTTCCGTTCCAAACTGAACGGCATAATCTTAGCGCTTTCAAAATATTTCTTGCCAGTTTTGTTTTCGTCTCCTTTCCCATTTTTAGCAGCTGCTGTTTCATTATTTTTGGACAAACAAACGGCAATTAAGGTCAAGAAACACACCAGACTATGACACTTCATTCCTGAAACACTTCAAAACATCATCAGGAAACGAGTGTAGATTGTGTTGATTTGTTCAACACAATCTTCAACAACACGCGGATAATCGTGTAAACAAACCACCAAAAGAAAACGTTTTGTTCAAAGAACAGAGATAATCACACTAGTTTTATCAATCCAAATGAAAATATACTGTAGTGGCATGCATCACTACAAATGTTATAACAGAGAATTTTTCATTGAAAACCTAACAAAACAACACCTTACAATTATTGAAATCATTTCAACGCTTCAAATAATTAGGATTAATAATGAACAATGAATTTTACGTACAGATTTTTGAAAATCGTTTGCTAATTTGCGGTTATCACAACAATGACTGGGTTATTTGCTGAACTTCAGTTGTGAGGAAATAAACATGAATACACTCGTGAACGCTTATAAAAATCACGAATAGAAGGATAGAGGATATTTAGAAAAGCTGAATGAAGAGAATCGAAGCAAATTCATTAGGAAAGCAATTATCTGTCTCTTTTAACATGTATGTTGAATAATTATTTATATTGTTCAGCAATCACTGTACGTCAATTCACGAATATATCAGAGCAACTCATCGCTTATGAAAATCACTAATAAGTGATCGAATTGGATTAGACAAGAGCTTATTCGCGAGACAGATCCGCCTGATTCAATAAACTTTAAAAAAAAAACCAAATTGTATGCCACAGCAACTTGACATCAAGAATTTTGCATGTGTGATTGCGGCTCACTATCATAGTCAACTATAAGGAGAGAGCACACGAACAACGGATCTCTACAACACGTCATTTCAAAGCGAATGATTCATCCGTCAAAATATCATTTGTTCGATGAAAACTGTTTACTTTGGTGGAGTTTTTTCGAGAAGAAGAAAAAGAAATAAAATTTGAACGAATACACGTTAACGGCATAAAAAACTTCAAATACGGCATTAATTCTCGATATCTGTTAGTTGCATCGGCTAGAAGATATCAGTGAATATTTCTTATCTACGACCGCAAATCTCGTGAATTTTATACGAGAAATCGACGTTGGAAATTAGATCAGATTTTTTGATCTGAGCAAACGACAGAATGAGTGCGATTTGCGAGTTTCTAAACTCATTTTGGCGAACTTAATTGCCACAGAAAAGAGCAAAGAATGACAGTCATGGTATCAGTGGAAATCGATCGTTTCGTGAATAAAATCGATTTGTTTAGAATCTTAAATCATCTCGTAAGACAACTGAATGTTGAATGAAATTCAGTGAGATTTGTGCATTAAGGACTTGATGTTGTATGTGCACACAATGTAAATACATACAGTCGAATGCACGCAATGAAATGAACAAAGCGATAGCATGATCATTTCTTTGTGCTAACATTTCAAACCACGGAAAGAAAGATTATCAATTCAGTAGAGTTTAAAAATCATAAACTAAAAAAATAGCTCATGTCGTCTAAAATTGATGATAACATGGAATGCAAACAATGCAAATTTTCACGGTTTGTTTACTCTCTCAATGCTTATGAGCTTTGATAGATGTAGAATAGGATGCAAGCTCGTAGCTGACAAAACGAGAAAATTCAATCATGAGAGTATTCAGTTCCATGAAAAACAATGGCAGGACGAGACTACTGTTCCAGAGGTCGTTCTCCGGGAATTCATCGTATGTCCTTATCTGACGAGAAGTCGTTTACATAGGGCTTGCATGAATTTTGAGTGCAGGTAACAGTCTACCACTATGGAATGCTCACATGTGACCATTAATTGATCAAAAATCAGATCAGTTTATAACACATATACATAGATGAAGGTGATCGTTTTCATTTAGAGATATTAGAAAATGGCAATGCCTGTGATTTTTATAACCTGAAACCCAAAAAGGAACAACTTCAAGCAAAATGAATGACCGGAAATAACTGGGAGCGATATAGAGATCAGAGCATATAGATATAGAGATATACGGAGAGATTTAAGATTATGAAATAAGTTGTTTTGATCAGGGAACAATGCATGAAATCCATATACTCCACATGTATATATATATGCATATATATACATGTAATATATATATGTATATATATACATATGTATATATATACATATATATATTACATGTATATATATACGTATATATATACATATATGTGGAGTTATGGGTTTCAATGCATTGTTCCCTGATCAAAACAACTTATTTCATAATCTTAAATCTCTCCGTATATCTCTATATCTATATGCTCTGATCTCTATATCGCTCCCAGTTATTTCCGGTCATTCATTGTGCTTGAAGTTGTTCCTTTTTGGGTTTCAGGTTATAAAAATCACAGGCATTGCCATTTTCTAATATCTCTAAATGAAAACGATCACCTTCATCTATGTATATGTGTTATAAACTGATCTGATTTTTGATCAATTAATGGTCACATGTGAGCATTCCATAGTGGTAGACTGTTAACTGCACTCAAAATTCATGCAAGCCCTATGTAAACGACTTCTCGTCAGATAAGGACATACGATGAATTCCCGGAGAACGACCTCTGGAACAGTAGTCTCGTCCTGCCATTGTTTTTCATGGAACTGAATACTCTCATGATTGAATTTTCTCGTTTTGTCAGCTACGAGCTTGCATCCTATTCTACATCTATCAAAGCTCATAAGCATTGAGAGAGTAAACAAACCGTGAAAATTTGCATTGTTTGCATTCGATGTTATCATCAATTTTAGACGACATGAGCTATTTTTTTAGTTTATGATTTTTAAACTCTACTGAATTGATAATCTTTCTTTCCGTGGTTTGAAATGTTAGCACAAAGAAATGATCATGCTATCGCTTTGTTCATTTCATTGCGTGCATTCGACTGTATGTATTTACATTGTGTGCACATACAACATCAAGTCCTTAATGCACAAATCTCACTGAATTTCATTCAACATTCAGTTGTCTTACGAGATGATTTAAGATTCTAAACAAATCGATTTTATTCACGAAACGATCGATTTCCACTGATACCATGACTGTCATTCTTTGCTCTTTTCTGTGGCAATTAAGTTCGCCAAAATGAGTTTAGAAACTCGCAAATCGCACTCATTCTGTCGTTTGCTCAGATCAAAAAATCTGATCTAATTTCCAACGTCGATTTCTCGTATAAAATTCACGAGATTTGCGGTCGTAGATAAGAAATATTCACTAATATCTTCTAGCCGATGCAACTAACAGATATCGAGAATTCATGCCGTATTTTAAGTTTTTTATGCCGTTAACGTGTATTCGTTCAAATTTTATTTCTTTTTCTTCTTCTCGAAAAAACTCCACCAAAGTAAACAGTTTTCATCGAACAAATGATATTTTGACGGATGAATCATTCGCTTTGAAATGACGTGTTGTAGAGATCCGTTGTTCGTGTGCTCTCTCCTTATAGTTGACTATGATAGTGAACCACAATCACACATGCAAAATTCTTGATGTCAAGTTGCTGTGGCATACAATTTGGTATTTTTTTAAAGTTTATTGAATCAGGCGGATCAGTCTCGCGAATAAGCTCTTGTCTAATCCAATTCGATCACTTATTAGTGATTTTCATAAGCGATGAATTGCTCTGATATATTTGTGAATTGACGTACAGTGATTGCTGAACAATATAAATAATTATTCAACATACATGTTAAAAGAGACAGATAATTGCTTTCCTAATGAATTTGCTTCGATTCTCTTCATTCAGCTTTTCTAAATATCCTCTATCCTTCTATTCGTGATTTTTACAAGCGTTCACGAGTGTATTCATGTTTATTTCCTCACAACTGAAGTTCAGCAAATAACCCAGTCATTGTTGTGATAACCGCAAATTAGCAAACGATTTTCAAAAATCTGTACGTAAAATTCATTGTTCATTATTAATCCTAATTATTTGAAGCGTTGAAATGATTTCAATAATTGTAAGGTGTTGTTTTGTTAGGTTTTCAATGAAAAATTCTCTGTTATAACATTTGTAGTGATGCATGTCACTACAGTATATTTTCATTTGGATTGATAAAACCAGTGTGATTATCTTTGTTCTTTGAACAAAACGTTTTCTTTTGGTGGTTTGTTTACATGATTATCCGCGTGTTGTTGAAGATTGTGTTGAACAAATCAACACAATCTACACTCGTTTCCTGATGATGTTTTGAAGTGTTTCAGGAATGAAGTGTCATAGTCTGGTGTGTTTCTTGACCTTAATTGCCGTTTGTTTGTCCAAAAATAATGAAACAGCAGCTGCTAAAAATGGGAAAGGAGACGAAAACAAAACTGGCAGGAAATATTTTGAAAGCGCTAAGATTATGCCGTTCAGTTTGGAACGGAAATATTCTAAAAATGCGGTGATAAAAGCTGGTGAACGCCACATTCATACGAGTCTCCTCCAGCAAGCTAATCTAGTAAGATTTCCATTCACCATTCATGTTCATGTTTTCACAATATTCATTTGATTGAACGCATTTATCAAATCTTTTTGCCAAAATTTCGTCCACTTCATCAGTCTTGAGCGTTTACTATCATGTTGATGACATTTAATTTATAGCGTTTTTCTGATTCATCGATAACAACTCTAGTATCAGGTTTCTTTCTACGCTTAATCATCAACTTATTTCATATATATTTGTTTTTTTTCGACTTGATTGCGTGTAGCACTTCTTGAACACTTGAAAATTAATCCTACTCTCTGCGATCATTCCTTATCTCCTCACGGATACAAGTTCTCCACAAGCGCATGAACCGCTATATCCTTCATATAGCTGATGATTCTGATTTTGACTGAACATGATTTTGATTCAAAGCGTGATCCATTTACGACCATAATTATGTGTGCCTTGAAATAATTTTATGTCGACGCTCTTCCTTCGAACACTCTCCTGAATTTACACGACATTACGCAGAGCACTGATATAACTGGCAAAAATTTATCGATGAATGAATGAATGTCAAGTGCGAGTTTTTCTGACTGAAACGTCGATATGCGGCAAACACCTTTCCAATCCAAAAGTACCTCGTAGGCACTCATGAGTTCAGTTCCCATGCAACAGACCTCGTGAACCAACCCTCATTTTATGCCTTCGCGGGCCAGGAAACCGAAATTTTGAGGTCTTCTGCCGATTGATGGAAGCAGAAAAATGCGGTTCAAAGCGCATGATTCAGCATACAATTTGATCAATGAAAAATATTTTCAGATAGATCTCTTTCGGATCCGCGTTCGTTTGAATGCGAATTGTGAGAGACTCGATCGCGAAAACCTAGTTCAAGTGCTATGCGATCATCCGAGTGATTCGGTGACGTTCTATTTACCCACCAAGTAATGCCAAACTTATTTGTTTTTCAACTCTATAAGGCGATATGGATGTGTACCTTTCAACTGATTCGAACAGTCTCCATTATTTTTGCCAATATTCATGAATACCATCTTCTATGAGTCATATTCGATGTCTCAAATATGAGAGTTCTAATGTTCTAACATTCCTTATGTCCTGAATGTTTCTGACAGGCTTAACGACGTGTTATTCCTAATTTTTGTCCCTTATCGTGATGTTATGGATGTTGTGAAAATTTTGGGATGTTAGTGATATTTCAGTTTAACGAAAAGCTTTCTTGAATTCCTATCCATTGATCATCGGAATCTGCACAATATATCAGTTCTTAATTAAGTATCAAACGATGAATTTCATCGTAGCGCGTCTTTCCACTAAATTAACCTTCTAATTCTTTGTATTCATGAAAATTTGCTGACTCTGTTTCGGTCACCTCTGATCAGCAACTATCCATCTTGATCAGCACATCTTTTTCATTTCTTCATGAACATTGATGAAATAATTCTTATGATTTCATCGGATGAGCTCAGATTCTGAACTGATTAGGGCATAGTGTTGCAGAGATGGTAGTTGTGAAGGTGTCGGTTTACTTGGAGGTGTGATGTCAGATGATCTTGAAGCCAACGGTGATGAACCTGAGAACATTTCCATTACAGTGACGACTCGAAGCCGTAAGGGATTGAACTATACAGTAATCGCTGGTGTCTATGATCGAGCACAGTATAATGTCGAGTTAGTGGGACCGATAGAATTCGCCTAGGGAATCTTTCATTTACCATTAGTTTCTTGGTGTACGTGAAGTAGCAAGATTTTTTCTTAATCTCTTCATCAAATCACTGATGATGATAGTTGATGTGTAATAGCTAGCCTGTTAAGGGTTTGAAGACGTTCAAAAGAGATCACACTGTTTTCGTGAAATGAAATGATTTTAGATTACCGCCGTCGAAGAAGTCTCTGAAGGGTAGGCAGTTTGTTGGCATCAGAGCATTCAGTGGGCAGCGATCGTCAGCCGTAGAGCCAATCGCATACAAATTAAGCGTTGACCGAACCCGAATATCTTCGTTGATGATCACCCTAAAAAGTGATGATGATTTGTGTGCAATTGCGGCGACGCATGGCAATATTGTTCGTTTGATTCAATTCTGGGCACTCCATTGATACTTCATGCTGTTGTAGATGAGGGTTTTGTCAGGCTGGGCCGTTTTCCTGCGCCTTCCCCCTCCCCACATCCTTTCAATTTCCCTATGGAGGGATAAAAATAAAATTTATTCGGTTTGATTCTGACGAAGGAATAGATGATAAGGAACTATCGTGATGTTTCATCAAAACCATTGCAAGTGATATTAATTAATTGACAGTGTAGTGGGAGCGATTTGAATGCAGTCTCAGCCCTTAATAGCGAGAGCGATTGGTCAGAAGAGATTTCACTATTTTCTGTTCTTCGAATAATCGTTCGATGTGATTTTCAGCATCATTTGATTCAGTCGGCTCAAGAAGCCTTGAAGATAGCCTCTCATATAACGTTTACTCGATTCGCCACTCTCGAAGTGCCGTTAAATGCCTTACCCGACTCATTTTCACTGTTTGTATTCGTATTCGGTGACGATTCATTTTGTGTTCCGAATGCTGAATGGAGTATGTTGTTGGCGTTGTCTCTTTTCCAATTGCAATATCATTTCGAAAATTCCTTTTCTGACTGGAAATCGATTGAATCATCTCATCTGTATTTGACGAATACGAAGTGTGATCTCTAGAAAAGTGTAAATTTTAGTTGTTTTTTTTTCTTTGAAATATGCGGTCATTCAGATCAAGTATCAGTGGGTACGGTCATAATGCTCATTGACTGAATTATTTTCGATTTGTTCCAGTGGAAGTTTTTTTTTGGAAATTTGGAACTTGAGTGTTTGTTGGGATGTGAATTTTGCTGCGATTCCATTGCGTAACGAATGAACGTTCAAGGAGAGTATGCGAAGAACAAGCAGTTCAATATCATATTTTCAACAGAACCACTTCCATCTGCCGCCTGGCCGATCATATTAAATCTAGTCTTGTACACCTGTGTCCCTGTTATTTGCTATTCAATCTGGAACAAGTCACATAAATCTAACAAACAAAGGTTAGTCATCTTCAATCAAGAGCTGATTTTATGAAAGGTCTCATCTCGATCCGCTAGATTTTCAGTTGTTTTCAGTGTGCAATAGATTAGGAAAAGCTCGTGCGCGATTCACTGCACTCTCTGAGAAACGTCTGTCATTCTGCTGAAAGTTTCAGACTTCCACGTTTTCGTCACTCTCCATCATTTCTTGTCATTTTATTTGTTCAGGTGGGTCGTTAGATCGCCCGGTAACGCTGTTGAAATGGCTGCGATCCCTTCGGAGACTCGACCACTCAGTGGTCCATCAAATGAAGACGTAAGTCGAAAACAATCGTTCGCAGTTACCTATATTCCGTGACTGTTGTTGTATTGTTTGCTCGTCATGAAGTTGGCCTTTATAGCGCTCATAAAAAAATCCTTCCTTGTGATTTGTGGAGTGTGGTTATGTTCAACTGCGATCATTATTGTGAGATCGAGCGTGTTTCGAATAGAATATCAAGAAGCTTCGAGATTTTTCGAATGAATGCAATAAATCCAAGTGCAGTGTTACGTGCGGACTAAAATCGTTGTCCATGAATGCGCGATAGTTATTCTGAGAGATGATTTGTTCAAAAATAATTCGAAAACTTCATATAATATCGATACTTATATTTGGTTTAGAGAGATGCTATGGCGAATCCGCGAAATTATTTGCCCGTTTCGTGTGCAGAAATGCAGATCCCAGGGAAGGGATTACCGATGCAGAGAAATGTCATTCCAATGTTGTTAAATGAAAGGCCAGTTCAAACGGCGATTTTCTCAAAATTGCCAACGAACATCAGCATTCCTTCACAATCAAATGTATCAGAGCAAGGTGCTTTTATTAGCGCTTATTTTTTTCTCGAAATGTTTCAGTCTCTCATCGTGAAATATTCTCATAACATTTTCATTGATATCTTCACTTGAATTCACTGAATGTGTTTCTTGAATACGATCATAAAACATCGCAGTATTTTTATTGATGCAAAACGCCCTCGATTTGTGCTCACGAAGGAAGAATTTTTCGCGACTGTATAGAGTGAATTGCTATGTGCGCTTAAGAATTGTAAAATCTCAAAAAATAAACACCAAAAACCATTTTTTTAAATGTAAAGAGCATCGCAACATGTTCTCAGCGAAAGTCGATGAATCAACTGCATTTGACCGTAGAAAATCGAAATGGTAATGTTTTTTGGATATGGGTTCATGTAGAATCATATCGTTGTAATTCTCTGATTATAATGTTGCTCATAATAATAACAAGCGTGATTAATGATCAACTGAATGGTGCTTAAAATGTTGCTATTTATCATTTTTGATCTTCTTGTAGTCAGAAACTTTTTTCTTTAAATGATATCACTTTGTTTATCAATGTGAACGTCACTGATAAACGAAGTAATGTCATTTCGATGTGATGATGTGATCACGAAACCGATAGCAAACAAGTACCGTGAGGGAAAGTTACAAAGAACTTTGAAGAAAGAGTTCAAGAGGATGATACTGATCGGCGAAATTTAAACGGATAGAGTTGACGAAACTCGATCGTACTCATCCGATCCGCCTAGTGGTTCGGTGATTGTTGACTTCTTCGATGAGCACAACGCCGTTGCTGGCTGTTGGGTGTTAGATGGGTGTATTTGCGGTGGGTATACGCGTAATGCATTCACTTGTTTCTAAATATGGCGTCAATCAAAGTTACACTCTGCAGACGATGATGCTGATTTGCGCTCGTTGGAGGAACGAATCCAAATGAAAGCCAAAATTGATTCTGATTTACGATCATTAGAGGAACGTATCCAGCAAGAAACGTGTATAGCAAGGCAATTCGATACGGTTGTTACGATTGCTAACAATAAGCCATATAACGACACCCTGCTGGCGGCAGCTACATCGCAAACTAAAACCAAGGTAACGTCATGTGTACACTTAGATGGTAGAGTAGATCGTTGTTTGAGTTATGATCTAGGCCTTCCACGTTCGTCTGGTGAACCCATGGCAGTTATCGAATAAAAAAGTCACAACTGACGATAAAATATGCCAGAATCGAGGACATTTTCAAAAGAAAAATTCATTCTGTCCATCGAAAGCACTCTCAAAATAAACAGGCAACTGATGACTTGTCACAGAGTGGATAATTAGTATTTCAAATATTGCGTACTCTGTTTCGCATAGAACCACTATAAGTGGATTATTGTTTTGATTCATCATGATCGATTGATAGAGTTGATCTGATATCCGTATGATTCCTAACATGACTTATTCAGATTTCTCAAATTGGTTTACCGTATTGGATTATTGTGCCAGTTGCTTCACGATTCTTTTACACATTATACGAGGTTTCTACTTCTCTTAGTTTCATTCACATTTCGAGACTAATCAAGGGCGTAGTCTATTCTTTCATCAATTTCTGGAAAGACTTCTTTTGAATCCTCACACCTTTGCATAGATAAATCGAAAGATCGTACTATCAGTATGTATATGCCCCTATCTATTTCCCGTATTCGAACGACTCTGTCACTCTGTTTTCGGGAAGATCAAATCAACTTCTTTACTTCAAATCACTGCTATGTTCACCAGTTGCGAAAATTCCACAAAAATGATGACTAGAATCTCATTTTTCTGAAGTTTTCTTCGGTCTTTTCACATTGACGTTACGAAATTTGCTTGAGAGAATGTCGAATTCATCACTTCAAATTCGATTATATTCTATCACATACTATAGCTATTCTTTAAACAATTATCGACTTTGTAAAGTCTTTTATTGATTAATCATTCAGGAATTGGTGCGGAACGGACGAAACGAAGATGTATGCTTCCACAATTATGAATGCTCCTATTCGGTTGGATCGTTGCGATCATTTAACCACATCATCAGTAATTTCGGTTATCTCACGTTGGGTGCGACATATAGCGCTTTGATTAGGCTATGGTGAATCGGTTTTCGTTCTCGAAACATTCAGAACACTAATAAATGAAAGAAAAAACTGAAATCTATGATACAGATGTAATAAATGAAAACTGTGTTCACTGAATTTGAAATTTTAAAATTGATCAAGTTGAATCAAATCACCATGTTGATCAAATCATCAAGTTGAAAAATTCACTGAATTAAACAGGGGAACATAGGTGATTTGGATGCATTTTCGTTGGAATAAGATTTCTGAAATCATTACTTATGACCAGTGGCATACCCAAGAGATTAGGGGGAGAGGGGAGAATGGGCGCATCCATGTAAAAATTGAAAAAAAAGGGAGAAGGAAGAGGGAAACAAGGGAAAAGAGGGGAGGGGAGAAGAAATCGCCTTAAAACTCAAATATTTTCTGGACCAGGACGTTCTACAACCCCTCCCTCTAGTAGGCGTAGAAATAATTCTGGCTTCGCCACTGCTAGTAGCTTTTTGGAATGTTTCAAAAATTGCTTGTTTCAGGCAGAGACACTTCAACGAAAATAATTCTGTTGGAATCTGTCCACCATTTCCGATTCTGTATTCGCTTGGTGCAACACTTGCTGCTGAAGCAGTTGCAAGCTCGTTGTATCATGTTTGTCCCAATTCAAGTTCTTACCATATTGGTCAGTGGTTGTTTCTTGCATTCATTTCAAGCTCATTACTTCGCCTCAAACAGAATACAGAATTTCCTATCGAATTCAGTTTCTTGAATCGTTCATGTGCAGTGGAATAATTGAGAATGTTTTCCGTGACACACTCTAAAGTTTTGGGAAACTCGTGCACATTCACCATAAAATTTTGCTATGTTGTGCTTGAGATTGCTTCAAAGATTCGCGATTCCAGATACGGCTTACATTGAAATAATGTGCGTTTTGGTGATGTGTGTTTTATATTCTCAACGTCACGGTCCTATAAAGCCTCGTTTTTCAGTTATTCTGGTGCTCATGGTGTTTTTCAACCAGGTGAATTATCTTTTCTGAGACTATGCGATTCTTCCACGGAACAGCTTATTGACAGTTCATTATATTTTATGCTAATTGTAAGGATTTAGGAACATTCCTGCAATGAAACATTATTTTTGAATTTTGATTCAAGAACTGACGACTACTTTTAGACATTATCTACTGAATGGTTTTGATTATGTTGCGCCAAGTGAATTGGATTGGTTAAGTTTTAATTTATGATTATAAGGTTGACGGTTATGCATATGGATTCTATTGCAGTGGTTATGGACAATACAGAGCATTCAGGAAATGCTTGCTGTCTTTCAATTGCTCGGAACATTCATTCTACAGTCAAAGATCTTCTTTGGAGATCATTTGGAATTTGGTCCGTTCTAACAGTCGTAATTTACTCAGCCATTTTTTTTCGCAATATTTGTCGTCTGTTAACCTCTTAAAGCATTTGAATGAAACTATTAGTTTCAAATTGAGAATACTCGCGAGTGTTATCGCCTGTCTGTCACGACTTATCCTCGATTCGCGTGAAGTATTTTCGATGAAGTCAATTGCGAAGGGATCGAAAATCAGATGTGCTATTGTGTATTTTCGATATGCTTCGAAATCAGTAATCTTCCATTGCAGATTTTTCACATCCATATGAAACCGCAAAGATGTTTCGCGCCAGATGGCATGTCTTACTGAGCAGTGCGAAAAGTGATTTGCTGAAAAAAAGGTTAACGCATTGATCGTTTGAGAGTTTTTGAAGCTGGAATTGAATCGTTACTTCTCAGCAAGCATTACTCTTGCAATTCTCGTGGCTAAGATCGTCAAACCTTCCAAACGTTCTGGATTTGCACGGCTGATGTTTTTTCGTCCGATTTCGTAAAGCGCTGTGGGATTGTACAGAAGGCATCTGCATTATCAACTTCAAATGTTGCTCGCAAATTTATCATTTCCGAAAGGTTTTTCATCCAAAATCCAACAGTTGTTTTGATTCAATTTCAGACTGATTTTGCTATCTGTTTGGTTCATTGTCAATTTCGCTCTTATGGTCTATATATTCATGCAAGCAAGATCTCGAGTCGCATACGTGCCTCTTTACTTTGCTATTGTAAATATGCTTGCCTATTTCACCTACTATTTCTACAATAAGGTTTAAATTTCTCGAAGTTTTCATAGACATTCCTTTTTTCGTTGAACTTCTGGAATTCTTCGAAAAATTCTCGTATATTCTGAATTGAACACTTCCAGTTGCGCATTCCATCATTCCAACTGGACATTCCGGAAGAATGAATTCGTTATGCAGAGATTGATTACGGTAGCTGAACTCTTCGATGTGATTAGAGAGTTGCGATCAGTCAACAAAATTTACATGTATTTCAGATTATGTGCTCAGAGGCAACGCCTGTTCCGGCTGCGTTGTCATGCGCAATTGCCGCTTTGCTCTGGGTTATCTCCGGATATTTGTTCTTGCATTCAGAAACTGATTGGAAGGTGAGCGAGGATTGCAGCATTTGAAAGTTAATCCGTAATCGATCTTCACATTTATCATTCCAGTCATTCAGTTAGGCCCGCGAAACCGCAAATTGTCGCAGTTTAGATGTCCGAAAATGCAGTCAGACAATCAACATTATTCAGTTATCCATTGCATATCCCCGAAATTCAGATGCCATCGTATCCTGTGAGAACAGCTGTACCTCACAGTATCCAAATTTTAATTTTACGAGTTGTATGACTTTGTTATGCGGATGCATTTCCAAAGAATTTCATAATTATTGCGGTAAATGAAAATCGCCAATTCAAACTGAATCCTGTTAGCTGAGTTGTGATTAAGCTGATCCTACTGTGGCAACTGCATATCATTACCCGCATAAACTCCGACATTATTATTCAACTTGATGTTTTCGCATTTGAATTAATCGCGTACCGCATTCACATAGGTTTTAGGCAGTCAATTATTTTCATAACATGTGATCATTGCTTGCATTGAGTTAGGCGGTCAGGTCACTTCAATAATTCTTTGAATACCCATTGTTCAAGTCAACTAAATGAGTCAATCCAATAACAACCCATTTCAAGTCATATGTATTTATTTATTTTTTTTATATTTATTTATTTAATCAGCAAATCAAACTCATTGCGAGTTTATGCCTCTCTGTTATTATCAATATCACTAATATCACATTCTTCCTTCCTTGGCATTCTTCTTTGCGCGCAGCTAACGATAAATCATATGTATTGTTCAGGTCATATTCAACGATTTTCAGATGACCGCGGCTCAGAGTCGCGCGTTGAATCGACCATGCGTTTTGATGAATTTTTATGACATGCATGACCTATGGCATTTCTCATCATCGTTTGCAGCATTCTTTGCCTTAATCACACTGCCACTCATCGACATTAACCTTCGAAATACTCCCGTATCTGAAATTGATAAGTTTTGAAGTTCACTTATTACTTTGTATGTCCATGAATATGAACGCAGCTAGTAGGTTGACGGGCTTAGAAAGTTTTGTTGAAAACTGTGCGGTGTTTTGCAGTTATTAATAATGTTCGCAGTCGTAGTGATATCAGTTACTCGTTATTTGCTTGGTCTTTATCACCTTGTGAATACAAATCGTTCGATATTGTTTTGCTCATAGTGTTCAGCATTTGTATTGTTTTGTGTATAGGAATGAAGAATGTAAATAATAATAATAATAATAATAATAATAATAATAATAATAATAATAATAATAATAATAATAATAATAATAATAATAATAATAATGATAATAATGATAATAATAATGATGATAATAATAATAATAATAATAATAATAATGAGTACGTTGGTAATAATAATTAAGAATAAGAATTTAATAATAATGATAATAATTAGGAATAAGAATCTGAATAATAATAATAATAATAATAATAATAATAATAGTACAATATCCTTCTTCCTCTTCGCATTAATTAATCAAGTAAGGTATCATTACTATTACATTTAAAGAATGACTCCGATCTATTTCTCCAGATGGAATCGGGTTTGTACCCGTGATCAATCCCAGTAATCGGTGAAATAAACCAAATTTGGAGACGTTTACTTATTGTATACGTTGATTTCATTGCTTATGTTGTTTTTTTTTGTTTTCCTTTGTATGTGTTGTTGTTTAACTCTGGGTGTTATTTCGATATACCCCACCTCGATGAATTATGCCTGATCTGAATTGAACCTGAACTGTATTGATTGTTTATTGTTTCATTTTTCTATTTGATTTTCATTTGACTTGTTCTCGTTTACGTTACCTCCCTCGTTCCTCTCCCTTCTTTTTCTCCTCAACTCTGATTGGGGCTGTGTATTCGTTGTAGGTTTCCACTGTGAATTGTGTTGATTTCCTATTTTAAACCAGTAAAAATTGAATTGAATTATTTCTATTCCTATTCGTATCGTTTTTGGAAGTGCATTTCTCAGCGCTATTTCACAAGTTCATTCGTGAAGGAACTAAATTTGTATGCAAATAATCTGTACCGTATTGCCCTGACGTAGTCTTCTTCCTTCATTAGATTTCTCGTTGAATGAGACTCATATCAAATTTTGCTCATATATGTACCATCGTGTACAGTGTGTTCTGGCAAATACGGTGTATTCAGTTAAATAATCTCCAATGTTAAGGCTTTATCCACTTATGTTATTTCTGTTATGTAGACTGCAGACTCGAGGCGATGATTTAGGAAGTTCATGTGAGCATACACATACAAGTTTCATGCACCTGTTATAAATGTAGAAATTTGCTGTTCAGCAGCAACCTATCTGCAGATGAATAGAGCAATTAATGAGAGAGGTTGATCTGAAAAGGAATTATCCGCAAGGTTGAATCTTTAGTTGATTTGCCATTTGCTCGAGTCAGCAATCAGTTGTTCTGGGAAAATATCGAGAAGTTATCGCCTTATATAGCCATGTCATCCCTCACTTGTCATTTCATCTCACACGTACGTATGTATATTCATGCTTTAATTCTTATTGCTGACAGTTTGTAACGTTTACACAAATCGATGTTAAAAAATTTCTTGAATTGATTATTTTGAATTCTTAAACATTATTTGCACGAGAGACTTCTCCCTCTCACAGCAACAAATCTAATCTATGAAATTCTTTCGGCTAAATGAGAGTAGAAAATTACGAATTGTTCGCATTATTTACATTTCCCATTCAAACGTTTCAGGGAATATGCATTGAAAACGATAGCATACCCATAATATCTCTCGTGTATTTTTATTTGTGAACTATTTGAATGGCTGTGGTTTTTTTCTTATTTTTTATTTGTTCACTTTCCAATGTTCTCATTTTGACTTCGTGCATTTTGAGCTGTTTAAAGATGTTATTGCTATCGTTACAACACCAAATTATCGTAATTTTACCAAAAATTTTGCGGTATTTTTTACCAAATGTAAGGTTTAGTTTAGACCGATATGCTTATGAAATGCCTGGCCGCCGACTCTGTCATTATCTTCATCATTTTCATTGTCAGTGTTGGTGAAATTATCATTATTATCGTTACATTATTGTCCTCTGGTTAATGTAACACCATTTCTCTATTCATTCCTTCAAAACCGAGAAATTTTCATGATTTGAGAACTCACTTGATCATTCTTATGCATGTATGAATACTCGCTGATACAATAAATCCTACTCTTTGGGTGTAAGATTCGTGAGCAACTCAAGTTCGTCTCTCTTGAATGTATCGTTTTCAGACTGTAAATTTGTTTTATCACCGAAAAAATCACTTTTTCCACTCGAAAAATGATAATTGTTTAAATGTTTTTTCAAGGTACCAAAAACCTCATAACTATGGATTCGATTTTATGCTTTCGCTTCATTTGTATTGCCAAATGCGACAGCCACAAAAAGTCTCTCATTTTCCTAATGTACATTTCGAAATTCGAAATGGCCAATTGAGCAAAACTGTGTTAGGAAGAATTCAGTTACCATGAAGTACAACATTAGTTCTTCAATACCAATTACTTAACAAATCATTCCATTATCAAAATTATAACATCATTTTTGTTGAAAAAAAAATATTTTTTGAATTTTTCACCACGCGATTTTATCGATTCGGAAATGAGGCAGCGTACATGACAGCTATCAATCCTGGATTTTCGTCAACAATTTTCAATTCCCAAGAGGATCACCATATACTAACAAAAATAGATGTGATGAATTCCATTTGATAGCGCTAAATCAGCGGATTGCTTGCATAAGAGTCTTGAAATTGTATCAATCATTTCTGTCGTTTTGTTGGTTCCAGTTGAACTTCGATCGGAAATGTCTGGAAGTATATCGAATTGATAGAATTTCTATGGTAATCTCGTTCCGAAAATCTCAACTCGAACTGATATTGGCTTGCTCAGTGTGCTCGGTTTTCAAAATCCCTGATTTTTAGCAAACTACGGAGCCTCATCCATGAATCCTGGAAATGATCAAAAAATGATCGAATGTTCCCAAAAAAAAATCCGAATTCTCTTGATGAGGATCATCAATATGTCAGTGGAAACCAAATTTAAGAGATCACTGCGATGACTGCGATTGGCAGTTTTTCTTTGGTTTGATGCAATATAAGCATTCAGCTGAGAAGACACTGAACGCTTACGGATTCAATCAGCAGTCACGGAATCGGAAAAAGAAAAACACTACTTCTCCGTTCAGCATAATTGGCTGGCCGACAGACGGAAAGGCTAGCAGATCAAGCAGTTCACGGTCGCGTAGTTCGTATGGCCATCAGGTACATGAAAGAGTCTATTAGAACCGCACCCAGCTGAATGTAATATATTGAATTTTAATGGCACATCTGTGTGCATACACTACATAAACTGAGTCATTTGAGATGATTTATATTTCTTGTTGAATTGATACTATCAATTGAGCGCATCAACTCTTATTATAAATTAACTATGTTGAGACTTTCGGAACGAGATTAGAATTGAATGAATACTTTCGAGTCACTAAACTTGCATGCATCTCATGAGAATCAGTCATTATCTTTTGATCAACGATGAACGGTGAACTATAGAAGAGTGAGTAAGAAGGGGCACAATTCTGTGGTATATGATCTTCTGGATGTTTGCTTCAGACGTACTTCGATGTGGATCATTAAACTTATTCAGTGTTTTATTCGATAAACGTTTTGACAATGCGCTGACAATAAACATCAAGCCAACTGCATTTCGGGAGTGGAATGACATTGAAGCAGTTTAAATTTCGTTGGGCAATTCAACGATGCACATAGATCACTTTGAAGTGTTACTTTTCTCATCCGATTACAGCCTCTCTTGTACCTCAAATTTTCTCTAAGTGGAATACTCGTGACCAAATCAATGCTTTCATTGTGATATTCGATCGAGAATTCCTTCAAGAATCTTGTTCGTTCATCATTTTATGCGAAAGTTCTGAGAACCTTTAATTTACAATTCATTATCGGTTGTGGTTGTTTGCACTTGAAATCCGTTGATTTGAATGACTGACTGGTCGTCAGTCGTTTGAGCAGTGAAAAATACACGTTTCAAACCTATGAAGGAATTTTTTATGTGGCACCGGGCCTTTATCAAATGAAAGAACATCAATTCCTCTGCGTGAGTTCCTTTCGTTCAGCCTTGAATGACAAAATATGTGAGAAAGACGCTTTTGGCATTATTTTTTTCTGTGAAACTTATTCGAAACATTCATCTCTTTCGAGAATCAAATGATGACAGTACGGTTCAGCGTACCGCAATTGTTTGATCAGTATTTATTGCAACATTTTATTCGATACTGATTAACGCATGAATAATGACCAGTGAAAGATACGGGTTTGGAATGACTGATAAAGTTGAATGAATTTGTTTGAAGAAAATTATCAGTTTTGCGTTTCGAATGCTGATTTCATCATCGATTGAGTCACTGTTTTCACGGTTCATTTCGCTTATGAATCACCCAAGGTCAAAATGCAACAACAATATTTTCGATGCTTTGTTATTTTATTTCTTTTCATTCAAAACCTCTCTGTTAATATTTCAGTCAACCCCTTCAAAATAACACCAGAATGAAGTAATCAATGAATTGACCGAATGGAACAATGTAGAATTGTTGTCTCCGCGTGTCAACCAAATCTCAGAGGACGCGGCTTCTCGTATCTGAAATCACTTTAGAATAAAATAAAGTTGAATGAAATTATTCGAAGAAATTCAGCAAAATTGAGGCGAGCAATTGTTTCAAAAGATTGAACTTTCAAATGTTTCAGAAGATTTCAAAAAAAAAAATTCAAAAGATTCGTAAGATATTCGTTCAGTCGTTTTTGATAACAGAGATCAAACTGAAACACCCAATTTCCAAACAGAATGACTCATCCCGAACAAATTAAGTGTGGTGTTCGTTCCAATATAAGTGTGTATGTGAATAAGTGCAAATTAAATGTTTTCCTGGAAAAATCAAAAAAATCTCAAAAACCATGGTATTTACGATCTATTACAATAGGTCAACGCTCATATATCAGATAAAAGAAAGGATCCTTTCGCAAAGAAAAAACCTCATCAAAAGTGATTCAACTAGTTCCTTCTCTTAGTCTTCGTCAAGGAATACAACAAATGAAAACGTTTTCAGAAAAAGACTCTTTGAATTTTTGACTCTTTGAACAGAAAAAAACCTTTTGAATGGTGGCAAATGTATTATTTACATGAGAATATATGAATTTTAACAAATTGGATAATCGTCCTCATTGATCGAATGTTGAACTAAACAATGTAAGAACAACGGAGAGATGTTTTTCTTTCAGTGATTCTTCTACTGTACATTCTATTGACTGATCGATTACTACATTCTTGGTTTTTGGTGAAGACCGTAACCGAGATACTCATATCTATTGCGAGATTTTGGTTTCCACTGAATTCAGGGATTTTCATGGGAAATTTGGTCAAATTGTTTTGGTCGACGGAGAAGGAGCAAACAGCAACAAGTACGATTAAGAATGTGACGAAGAAGCAAGACAATAAGTATGTGCAGAATTCGGTCACTTCACCGAGCATTCGCTTCAACAATAAGCTTGCTAGCGCGAAAAGATTCCGAACATAGGATTCGCATGCTTTACATAGCACAAGCATGCAGTTGCGTTTGTTTTTTGGATGAAAAAAAAAACGATCCAATGCGATCAATTCGAAATTCAATAATCACATACCTAAAGAATGAGTTTCCATTCATCAAATTACGCGTTTCTCGTAGGAAAGTTATCATTTGAGATGGTGAGAGCCTCACTCTGAACTCATCCCCATCAGCTGAAACCATGAATATAACCAGGTCATTTGACACCACTAATTGAAAAGTACTTTTAGTTAATGGTTCAGTAATCCAGCTCAATGATATTCTAAGAAAATGGCCGTCTTCTCTTTTGAAATGCGCTCGTAATTCGTACGCTTCCCTGATTATTTAATGCCGGAACTCTCACGATTCTCATGTTAAAATGCAGGAAAATATCTTCAGAGGAATTTTCCCAACGAAAAAGTTGATTCTATTCATTCATTTCAATTGATTGTCGCTAACCATATGACTGCGTTCTTTTTTTGCCACTTTAATTTCAGTTATTAAATGTTCTTTCTTTTTGTCAATTTTCGGTAGTCATGAATGCAATATGCTTGCAACGTGATCCTATTTTGATTGAATATCCACATGACTAATTAATTGTTATTCTGATGCTTGTGTGAGTTGTGAATGCCAACTAATCAACCAATACTTAATGAATGAATACCTAATTTAATTCAAATGAATCCTGATTTTTGATGCCACCACATTTGAATGCAATTAACAGATCAACAATACGCAATTAGGCTCTTTTTATGCGAAGCATTGTTTTCATTAGCGATCAATGGGACATTTAAAGGAATAACATTGAAATCGCTCCAAGGAATCAGATGCATGAAATTAATCAAAGCTATTAATTCATGTGGAAAATCATCATCGCTTCAGTAGTTTTGTGCTTATCAAGCGCAATTCAGCGTGACAACATCAAGTTTCACTGATCGAATTCGATGCCATTTAAACTGGAAGAATGTAGTCACACTTTCAAGAGAAATCTTTCTTGCCTTAGTAAAACTGTAAATTTACCCATTCGGTCGGGGAACATTGCCTCAAAATGAGTTCTGGAAAGCCACAAGAATGCCGCAATCAAATGGTTTCAAGTGGAGCAATTCATGTAATGAAATAGTTCAGGATGAGCATAATTAGAAAATGAAAGAACATCGAGAACATAACTTACGTATAACATACGAGTACGCCATGAAAGACGGTTGAATGACGAGCAGTGTTGACAGCAGTAGTAATATGTATTGGTGCATGAAATGCATCATCACAAATATTTGATCGGTTTATTGCCACTTAATACTGTTCACGAATGTGTCTTTAAAACAAGTATAAGGTGAGTAATTGAAATTCGAGATGTTATTCGATTATCGTATCGCTTCAACTCTTCAATTATTTTGTTTTGCCGCAAAACAAAACGAAAACAAAACAGTTCATTTACATACTGATTGCTTGAAAACTTCTAGCTATGTTTGTCACAATAAAGCATTGAATTAGTATGAACAATTGGAATTTAATGAAGGCGTTCATTCACTTGCTTACAACTCGCCGGTTGAAGTTATTACACGAACAAGCACTACTGAAGATGATGATGAATCTGTGAATTTTTATAGAATGCATTTATCTCACCTTTTTAGCTAATCACAAGTTAATCAAGCTTTACAATCTGACCACTCGTGAATCGTCATGATTGAGTTAGTCCTAGGCTGTAATAACTGCAATTATCCTAACCCAGTTAGCATTCTGGCATTTCAGAACCTTATTTTTAGCAATACGGAAATTGAGCTACCTTTTCGCTGTCTATCGAACCTTCTTAAATCTGCGCACTCTACTAGCCACTTTTGGCTGACCGACCTTTTCCTCGTAGAAAAGATTCAAACTAACAGATAAAATTCTTTATTTCATTCCGTCTAAGAGGCTAACCGAAGTTGATTTTCGCTTTTGAGTGATAGAAAATAATTGCTGATTATCACTCGCAAACCAGTCATCCATACATCTTTTCGCTTCAATCAACATTTGCAGTACATCTTATGCAACCATGCTCATTATGTTCGTCAGACATTACCTGGATTACCTGGATTGGCCAGGCTATCAAACGTTTGTAACGTTGCTGGCCACAATGCTCGCGTTTCCGTTCGCACTGTTTTAGCCTTGATTGTAGCCACCCCGCTGGCTAGGCGAGCAGGCCAAGTGAGTACAACCGAGTATTTAATTAGTTGCCGTGAATACTTTGCACAATTAAACGTAGCCAAATATCAATCCAATAAATATTCATAAGTCTACAAAATAAGCATTCCGCCGATCGCTAACCGCGATCAACAAAACAACCGCTCGATGTGTAAGTAACAATGTAAGTCTCGTCAGACATATCACTACTAATTTCTTGAGCACCTAACATCTAGTCAGCGTCAAACGATGCATGAAACAGTCTAGTTCGTCCATCTGAGAACTGGATCAAGAAATGCGATACAATCGAATTCTCACAATCTAATCTCAGTTATTCGAGACTGACGAGTTGCCAGCTTCATTCGATGCAATCTCAACGAGTAAAATGCTCACAAAAACTCCGTTCGTGTCGCATTCCAAATGAAATTTTTTGACTTTTGATCTATATGATTAATGCTAAGTGCATCAAGAGTCTATCAATGCACAAAAACCATTGCCTATACGATTGAATGAAATGTATCAAAGAAAATAAACACGTTAAAGATTTATTGAGTATAGATGGTTATGTATTTGAGTTGAGAACATCATTTCGATTATCACTGATACATCAACATATGAATGATCGTCGAAATGATAAATCGCTGTGGTTGTTGAACTGATGAATTCGAGGAGGCCAACGCAAAGCGTCGAGATCCCAAACTAGAGCAGCCACATAAATGCGCACGTCTTAAATAAGCATTCTCGTCCCAAAAAAAAGCTCCATCAAAAGAACGCTGATCATCAATTCAGCCTGCTTCTATCGCTCAAACTTCATCAGCTTAACCGAACCGTAGAGGGCGTGGTCCCAGACCTCGTTTCATTGACCTGAAATTGAATTTATCACCGAGTGAATATGCAAATTAATCGCATATTTTGTTCAGCTAATCATTATTCAGCTCATAGTCCGGAATAGGACGATTCACGACCGTTCAAATTGTCCCCTCAGAGGCATCACACACGCTTTCATTCAATCATTGAGTTGACGAATATAATGCAAGTGTTTATTTCACTAGCAATGGTTCCCCATTAATGATAGCTGATTCCCGGCATCTGATCAATGATGAGCAATTCGTAGTTCCTAACGTCCTCAGAAAGCGATTTCTCTGACGCCATTGAGGATTTACTCTTATAAGGTCAAAATGTGTCGTGTAGTTTAGGGAAAACTCATATTTGGCGGATTGGAGTGAAGAGATGAAAATAACGCAATGAAATCTCAAATCAAAGTCAAACTTTTCCACCCGGTGAAGGTTTTCCCATTTTCATGGTCTCCACTGCTAAACTACAGAACGCGTCAATGAAGCTATTTCAGGAATATTTGAGAATGAATAATTTAAGATCAAAAGCAATCTCCGAAACATCGCCATTTAAATAATCGCTTGTCGACGGACCCTAAAAGTGCTGAAGAATTAATTTGAAGAAGCAAAATTCTTACCTGGCTTCATTTAGAAGCTCAGATAAGTCCAATTCCGGTTGATTCGCAAGATCCGCATACTGATTCACTGAAAGTTTTCGCACTAGATCACCAATCAAACGTTCAGATTGTAATGAATAAAAGAATAATAGTAGACTGACACTCACGTGCAGTTTTCATATATTGAATAAAATCACAACATAATTCACAATATAATCTGCTCAAATTCTTGCAAATGGGAGTTATTCGCTCAGCTTTAATTGAGAAACTCGCTAAGATTAGAACTATACATTCAGTATTCATAACGAACCATCAGTATTCAGTCAAAAAATTTCAAAATTACAAAAAATTGCTAACAATCAGTACAAAAGAATAAACTTCAGAGTTTTTACTTTCTGTTTTGCTATGACAGCAGTTTTACGTTCCAACCGAGACTCACTCTCTTACTTCATCTATCCCCTATCACGTTTCAGTGTCGTTCACCGAGCAGAGAGGTGCAATCGAATGAGATAAGTACTGAGTGAAACACTGGCTAAGTTTTTGCAAATTCAGAAGTCAGAAAGGTTTCAGTTTGCTCATTGCATAATTTTAATGTGTTGCGTTCTTTGTGCATCTGAACAAATTTATCAGATGCCAGTTTTTTTGGTAGTGATATATGTATTGAAATGGAAATTCCATCAAGAGCTGTAAACACCTCTGTAAATGGGCACTGAGAAAAACCTTTGGGAATTATTCTCGCTAAACGCTTTCGATTCGTTTGCTCGAAAGGAATTTTAGCAGCTTTTTGCTGTGAAAATTAGATCTCGAAACTAGACAATTTGAATGGTGCACGAGACAAGCTGAAATTCTCTGGCGAATCCCAGTGTAGTTTCGAGGACAGGAAATTGAGTTAGCGAAGAAAATTTTAGGGAGAAATGATGGTAAACATTTGAGATATGACTAACAATATTTTTATCGAACTGAATATGGCTATAGGTGGTAGCTAGATGAGTGTTTACTGATAACTTTGGCCAAGTGTGTGAGTTTGCTAATTGCAGGATTCGTGCCGTTCTCAGGATCACTTATCCATCTGATGATGAGCATTTTTCAAAGGAGCCCGAATTTGAAGGTAAGTTTAGATCAGAAACAATGAACCGATAGTTTGTTTGATTGAGCAGATGAGTGGGCGGAAAATTTTGTTTTCAGTTGTGTTTGATAACATATGATATTGATTCGGCATGAACACATCGAATTTGTTGGCTTGTGGAATATTAAAGTGCACCAATCTTATGATGGGATTTGAAATTCTCAAATTTGAATTTGAGGCGTCTGAAACATTGTCAATCATTCCAGACGGAGTGAATAGTCAATGAAGTGAACTTCATTTCCAAAGATATTTCCAGAGAATTGATTGCTTTTTTCAGTGTGCCGAATGCGTCAAATATATCCAGCAACCAAAAAAGGAAACATTCTTGAGAAATAATTGAAATTCGAATGACGAATCTCAAACGATATCAATCTTCGTCACTTGTTAGCCTATCCGTTTACGATTCAACGCAATCAGCCATTCTGGTCACGCATCAGCTTCTGGCATCAATGACAAGCGTCAAAGCACTACTCAAGTGACAAATTTCCAATTGATCATGATCACAAATACTGTTGTGATGATCATTTCGCAGGATGTCTGATCGCAACATCCAATTTTCGGTGAACTCTATCACCTGCTTCACAACAAGCTTCGCTTCATCGCTAAACAATGATTCTTATCCCACGAATCGGAAAGAATTTCACCAAATGACTTCCGTGAAAACCAACACCGGCAGTGCTGAAACTGTGAGCACTTGCGTCTGAAGAAACATTTTCAAAAATCGAAAATTATTTGAAGTCAACGGAATGTGTAACTTACGATATTTGTATGCAGATTCAGTATCCGATAGAGCGTTAACCGTTAACGTGCAACTGTAGAGAACGACGACGAAAAGGGTAACCAGTAGGAATGTCTGGTTGAAACGTTGGTTTGGACGACTCATTTCGATGATTGTATGCAGAATGAATGGATGAAAATGCTGGGCAAGATTCTGAATATAGATCTTTGCAAGTGGAAATGAAGTCCAAAGGGGTATTAGCGATAAATACCAGTGGTATTAGTTGACTGACTTTCAGACGATCAGTTGGTGGATGAGTTGAGCGCTGCTCTTCAACTGACAACTGAAAATGCAAATCATTCAAAGGTAATCTTTCGGACTTATATATGCGCTAGATTAAGCAACGCTTCCAGAAAGCCACGGCTCTGGCCGTTCGCCTGATGCTGGTTGGTGCTCATGCAGTGAATAGATCTCATCTCGTTCGATATGCATCACCAATTGTATCAATCGCACTGTCAACCGCATCCGTTCTTAACAAAGTGATTGATAAATGGATGATACCTTTCGAATTGACAGTCTCATCGTCGAATCATTGTCAAACCTCAGTCATTAATCATTCAACTCAATGTTGTTTTTAATCAAACCAACCGTTCACCCTCCCCTACAAACGAGCTCAACTACTGCATGATAATTATAAACGGTTCATATCGAATATGCAATAGATAGTTAATCTGATATTCAGCGTGGAGGACTCTATGACAACGAAATCAGCAAAAGTTTCGATGAGTTTGAGGCCAGCAAAAGAAGCGAGAGGATCGCTTGAGTTGAATGATCATCCATGGAAACGATACGCATCATGGACAATGAATAAGCTCTTCCTATTCAACGCTATTCATCTTGATGTTACGCTCAACAATATGAATTCATGAACTTGACCAAAATGACTGATCGTTTAGCACAACCATCCATTATTCATCCAACTCATGAAACATTTTCATTCGAGTGGCGCCGTTCGTAATGAAATTTCGAACTCATTTCAGCTACATTAACATCCAAACTGATTAACGTTCAGAATGTATCTCAATTCAAACTTATCATATCCTATCGTCTTCTCGTCTATCCACAACAAAACCACTCTCAAATTTCACAATTTTCAATACAAAACTCACTGATGGCAAGAAAGCAATTATTCTGAATCAAATTTTCAGATGTTTGAACGTGCGTGCATGCAATGCTGAGAAATTTGGAGGATTTAGCCACGCTCTCAGAAGTGGATCATAAGAGAATTCGAGAAAAAATGACAATAAGAATAATAATTTTGAGGTATTTCGCAAGTGGAAATGCTCACGAATACCAAATGGAATTTCAGAGTGCGAAACACTTTAAAAAGTAATTTAGACATGAAAGTATTTCAATTGAACCGTTTTTCAATCAACTAGAATGAAAACTTTTCATGATGACATCATCAATCCAGTGGACATCACGAAAGTTCGACAGTTTGTAAAAATATGAAAAAGACTGAAATATATATCATTTTTCTCTGATGAAGGTGGTAGTAAATGAATGAGTATTCAGGAGTAAAGGCAGATGACGTGAGGTATTGATTGTCAACATTTGTAAAAATACGAAAGACTGAAATATATATCATTTTTCTCTCATGAAGGTGGTAGTATCACAACCTAGAATGAACGGACAGTTCGAGATGAACTGCTATTGTTTCGTGGGTTTTCATTGATCTCGTCATCTTGAAACACCGAAAACCGGTATTTGAAATTTCAGTCGATTTTGCTTGATCTCGATGATTCATCTGCAGTTCTCCATCAGAAGGGTTCTCAAATAGAGTTCAGCATCCACGTACACACAAGCACATCACCGAACCACACCCAACATGCAGTTGGATACAGTCAATGATTTTGAGTGAGTAACGCGATAGGAATTTTGTTTTCGAGAAATCTGCTACACTTTTAGGCAGAAAATTAGAAATTTCCTTATCGAAATAGGTTCAGAGAATGTATGTTCCTGAGAAATGGAATCCGCATTTCACTGGATTACTTATGGATCGGTTTTGTTAGGATCGAGTGATCGATATGTCATTCATCTTGAACGTATTAGCCGAAGAATGCAGATTCGTAGTCAAATTTGTCGTAGTCAAATTCGTAGTCGTAGTCAAATTCGTAGTCAGTTGACATTTTTGAGGAATGATCCGAGTTTATGAAAATCTGAATTTTCCTCTTGAGGCACATTGATCATTCAATTATGTTCGATGTTGAGCCAACTTCGTACATTGTTTTACGACGAATAAAATAGTGCCTATCATTGGAGAGCACCATATTCCCATAGGGAAGGAAGTTTGAGGCATTATTCATGGAACTAAGTGATACGACAATTTCTGGCGTATTCAGTCGTATCGGGATTGCAATAGATCATTACTTGAGAAGTTCTTCGGGAATTTATCCACTTCACATGGAATATTCCGTTTGGTATCGAAAACGAGAGTTCGCATTCGAATGAACGACCAATCGAACATCAACTCAACTAGTGTACTGTTATGAAGGAAAGGGAGCAAATTGCCTTATAAGAAATTCTGCGATGACAAATTTTTCAAAAAGAAATGAATTAATGGTTCGATGATCGATCACCTTTCCACGACATAGATTACACGACAATAGATCATTTGACTTCGAAAAAGACCGCACAAACGATGAGATATTCCAGTGCTCCAGTGCGTTCTGTGCTCTAAAGTGGTCCGATAAAATATGACTCACTTAACATTTTCGATGACGTTTGTATTCTTGGTGTTTGCTGAGAAAAAAACTCTGCTGGCATAGGATTTGTTCCAGTGGTTGTAATCAATTTGTTTGAGTTAATCCGTAAAACTACGATCCAGACACACACTAATTACGTACAGTTGATCAAAAACATCTACTTCGTGTACACCTGAGCTCGAGCTGACTTCAGCCTCGTCCTCCGGTCAACAATGAATCAAAAGAAGCGGTAAAAGTAAAAGCGGATCTCAGCGTTGAGCACAAAGGCAAGAAGCTCGATCACGAACACTCACACCTGCGGAATGGCAAACTTTCATTAATGAGCGGAAGTCAACGCCTCAACACCATTGTTGGCTGATATTTAACTAAAACCTATTATATTTTAGCCGTATTTATAGAAATTTAACCGTGCGGTATGCCGAGTTATGTATTTGTTCAAAAAGGTGTAACATTGAAGCTGTCATTCTTGGAGATTACATAATGATACATTAGTTTATGCAAGAGCATTTCGACGTAAATCATAGATGAATGAGTAATTTATGGTGGTGAAAGCAATTATAAAGTGACTATAAAAGAAATGAAACGATAACGATAAACAATAAATAAAGCTTCACATAAACTAGTTCAATTGCATGTTTAATTTATGGCTTTGATGAGACACTTTTTTGTGTGTGTGATCATAACTCATGAATCATTCGATTTATGCATGAGGGAAAGCATCCATGGAGATCGTCGGGAATGATGAAAAGAATAATGATCATCGTCTATTCAGCAGGGAAGTGAGAAACGAATTGAGTAAATTTATGAAGTCGAAAGCACATGCACACTTACTTGCCTTCTCTAGGTGATTTTATCGCTCAGGCGACAGAATCGTTATCATGTGAATTTTTTGGCTGAGCGATAATGGAGTTCAGTGTTAATGGCAAGTTTTTTACGGGTTTTTGAAAGCATTACAAGGAATCGTGCACAGCCTATCGTCGCCGTGAAATATCACATCTTGGTGCGGCTTGGAATGGAAATATCCATTGGGTATCAAATTCGCTTCAATGCCGTTCCGATCACCACAGTCGAATTTCCACATAATGATAATGGTGCACAGTTGAATCTAAGGAGAATGGAGGACGGAACCTCTCGAGAAGACAGTTGGAAAGGTAAGAGGCTTTGACGAATGCACACACAAACAACTCGGCGGCTCATTGTAAAGCGCGAATGATTGCTCTCTCAACTGCAAAATGAGTTTTTGATGAGATGCTTGAGATGCTCTCATCATGGAAATTGCTTGACATGCACACAGTTTTACACTATTCAAATGCTGCTCTTATTTGTTTCAAATTTAAAAATGACGAATATGAAGTATTGTAAATGAATGACGTTTACGAAACAGCAAATGAATAAGATGTGAATAAGATTGATGTGATCAAATTCTAGATCGAACAGACGATTGAATCGTCGTCACATTTGAGAAAGAGATGATTGCTCATAGCCGGCTCATTGGGTTCGGCGTATCAGTTGGTTTCGGCCAGTGTTCTTCTTGAAGCCTCAGCGTTGATTCGAAAGACTGATCTCGAACTGAAGCAAACTGCAGAAACTCCAGCAAAGGCTTAAAACCCAGAAAGGCACCTCAACGAATGTCCAAAAATTAAACCAACTTAAAATGCTTTTGAGATCAGCAACAACAAGTCAGTCAATAGTGCGAACGATGATTTTGTTTTATGGCAGTCGTTTGAAGTCGTTTCTTGCAAAAATCTCCTGTCTTTTGGGATATTTTCAAACTGCCATTTCCGCATTCTTTCAGCTTGTTCGAAGTGGAGAAACTTCTAGGAACGATAAACTTCATTGGTTGCCGAAAAAGCTTCCTCATATAAAATATTGCATCGATGCAAAACAACTTTCTGCCATTTGAATGAGCTAAAAAATTCCCCACTCTCGCAGATCGTTTCTTTCTCTGAAAGATCATTTTATTCGTCTGGAAATGTTTTATCGCCAATTTATTCGTTCTTTCAGGAGTCACCACGAAACTGTTAGTGATATGAAATTGATATGATGAGAATGTTGACATTTAACGCTTATGCTAGTGATAATGTACTAAGAAAAGGTATTATCAACCTAACAGTTAATGCTACTGACTGTCAGTATCAACGGATTTGATGAAAATTTTAAGTGCGAAATCTTACAGAGAACGGGACATTTGATGAAAAAAATGCGATACAGATGCATTTGAGCAGAAATTCATCATTTCAAATTCTTATCAAATTCGATTTGCTGATAAAGTGAATGTTTCGAAGAAGTTGGCATTCCAACTCTTCACATTCGCGAGTTAACAGCTCCAGCCTACAATATTTGTAGATAATCATCATCTCTAGAGCCGTGCATTCTCTTCTACTGCTTGAACACATTGCAATTCCATGTGAATTCACTCTTGTTATCAGCAGCAAATTTGTACGCACTTACAACTTTTGAATGTTCACGTTTGAACGTTTGATTTCCCTACAAACTTAAGTTTGTAGTTGAATGATATTCGGATTGATAAGTTGAAATCGCAAAAAGTCTGATGATTCTGCATTTGTACTCTATAAAAAATTCAATGTTTGAAAGCAATTTTGTAGATAACCTTTCAGTGTAATTTTGTGAATAACTTGTAAATATCGACTGAATGGGGCATAACATGAAATTGAGTGATTGTATCAGTAAATCAACGAATAACTAAAGAAATAACCAATAAACAAATGTTATCGAATTTGCTGAATTCGATTTATTTGCATGAAAAGACTACGTGCGTGCTTAATTAGTATTCATTATGCAGAGTTGAGTTAGTATTCAACTACTGTCACAACACATACAGCTACACGCACGTAATCAAAATACGACTATTCATGCTGATGTTTCAACATTGCCGGAAGTACTGCTGCAAATGGATCTTAACGCAATGCCATCGCGAATTTCTTACGGCAATTTAGCAGTCTCCTTCATACACCATAAACACAAGCAAATATCTAATTTCGGTTGCTTCTCTTACAATTAGATAAATTAAGTTATAAATAACTTAATCTATTTTATGCTACCATAATGTGCTTATTATTCACTGAACTCAACGAGCTCTATATTCTGAGTGGGTGGCTGTGGTTTTCCTCTGGGACAACCATAGGGTAATTGAATCAATTGTGAAAGATGCTCCAGTGTTTTGATGTCAAACAATCGAGCAATATATAATTGCTTCACAAAAAATTAGCGAATTCATCGATGTTCAGGACGACAGGCTGATTGGCATCAATCAAAAAATGCTAATGTATGATATGATATGATAGCTTATTGCTGAGTAAAAATTATGTACAAGCAAAATGTTCTTTTAATCGTTCCTAAACTTGACACTCTCTTTAGAATTTAACATTCAGTTAGATGCAAGAGTCTCATTAGGATGCCCTAATGAGACTCTTGCATCTAACTGAATATAAAATTCTAAAGAGAGTGTCAAGTTTAGGAACGATTAAAAAAACTGAATGTAAAAAAAAATTCTGACTAATGTCAGCTTCCATGAAGCAACATTTCAGGGAAATTGGTTACGGATACAATTCAATTTTTCTAACTTCATCACAAGAGAATTCTTTGAAAAGTTGCACAACTCTAATGCCCCAACCTTGTTATCAAATTTCTAGGAAGTTCATTTTAATCGCTTTGATCATTATTTCTGGATGATTACTTGGACTGACCACGCCATCAAACCTTTGTAATGTTGCTGGTCACAATACGTTTCCGTTAATATTGTTTTGGTCTTAATTGACGCCACCCCGTTGGCTAGGCAGGCAGGCAGGCCAACCGAACACAACCATCCACCCACCGAGTAATTAATTAGTTACCGTAAATACTTGGCATAATTAAACGAATAGCTGAATGAATACCAATCCAGTAAATAATCGTAACTCTAACAAAACAAACAACAAACAATTCACCGATCGTCCACAACAACAATCGGCAAAACAACTACTCGGTCTTCAAATAACAATCAACTCATTTCTGATTAGCATGTGCTCAAATTTATCCATCTTGCCATCACATTATTAGACGAATATCAAAAGAAAACTGAACAAAACGGCACGAATCCACAGTCATCGACCAAAAACAATAATTTTGAAAATTTTACCCAGTCGATTTCACTCAAACCTATTCTTGTCTGCGCTTTCCAATTATTTCAAAATACTCAACTGTATTAAAACTGCATCATCTCATTTCATAATACGATTATTCATTGTATTCTTCAACCTCGACCCTCAAACAACAATCAATTTTATTTATTTTTCAGAGAGATGAAAAACAACTGTCTCTGTTATTTCAGTCACATAAATAAAAACGTCCAAATGTTACTACTATCAAAAAATTTGACTTCTTCAACGTGAACCCAAAACCGAATGACAGCCACTATCATAAAGGTTGAATGAGGTGTGATGTGAAGTGTAAGGAACAACAAGCGAAATGCAAAACGGATACCAACAAATTTAATTTTATTCCAGTCAAATATAACATCATAACGATGAATAACAACAACAACTTAATATATTACGCAACTCTCAGTTGAAGTGTAACTCTCAATTCAATCATCACAAATAAACAAGACAAACACACAAACGAATGCCGATTCAGCAATTGACTTTGATACGACGATACTAAGACAGTGATCTTTTGATAGTATCAATGAATAATGCAGAAAATAAATTGATACAGTTGCATAGAACAAGCTCTTAAACTGCCTCTTCTTTGCCGTGCTTCTCGGGTTTACCACCACGAATTCTACCGGTTCTACGTGCGGCAATAAGACCGACCTTACGACCTGCGCTCGTACCTCTCTTGACCGTTGACGGATGACCAATATGCTGATGGTTACCACCACCGTGAGGATGCTCTACTGGGTTCATTGCCACACCACGAACCGTTGGCCAGCAATTGCGTTTAGCCTTGTATTTGTGATAGGCACGACCCGCCTTCAACAGTGGCTTGTCTGTCCTTCCACCACCGGCCACAATACCTAAATAAATCACGAATCATTCACTCACTAGAGCTTGAAGCAATCAAACTGAGCATCCACTGCACTATTGTAGGCCGCTATCTAACAATAATGCGTCCAATTCTGTTTTAAAATTATGAATATTACCTACATGAATACATTCTTTCAGTTGTGCACACGCTCAAGAATACTTGACACGAATAATATCAAGAATATAACGAGTAATTTTAAACAAAAAGCTACTAACCAATCATAGCGCGATTAGATGATTGTACTACCTTCTTGGCACCCGACGGCAAACGAATACGAGTCTTCTTCGTTTCTGGATTGTGTGCAATAACAGTGGCGTAATTTCCTTAAAAATAAAGCATTGTCACCACGGTCATCAGCACTGCAGTCTGAGAATAACCAAACAAACGAACAATCATCTCCTTGCAATTCACAGCAGTAGTTCGGCTTCGTATTAAAAACAGATCAGGTTTGATGGGATAAACCTTCAACTCAACCCCATTTGTTCTTATGCGCACGAAATCCAAATGAATATAAGTATTTAGAATTCGTCAACTAGTATAACTGATCCGTAATTAATGAGTAATCCAACCTGATGTTCGAGCAAGTCGTCCACGATCGCCAGTCTTCTCCTCCAAATTGCAAACAGTCGTACCTTCGGGCAACTCACCCAGTGGCAGAACGTTGCCAACTTGAACTTGAGCTGAAACACTGGCGTAATCCAATGTGCAAACGATGATATGCAAATATGCCGTCAAAAACAGCGGTTTTGATCGATACAGAAATAGAACAACAACGCATAAGGTAAAACGTATATGAATTTGAAAGAATCACGAACCTTTACGACCGCAATAGACGAATTGACCGGTGTGCATGCCTTCAGCAGCAATCATCGTACATTTGTTGGTCTTGAACTTGTACGGATCACGGAACTGAACGATCGCCAGAGGCGCACCACGACCTGGATCGTGGATAATATCCTTTACAACACCCTTTATATAACCATGACGTTCCGCATAGTCGACCGGCCTTAGTTTTGCGGCTCCTTTCCTGTGTTTGTTGTGTGCCTTGAAGATTCCTCCCGGTCCCTTACGCTGTACACGTATACGTCTTCCCATGTCGGTTTCTCACCTAAAACCAATCTCATCGTCCGCCCAACGTAATTCTGCTCGATTGCTTTTAATTGTTTTATACGACACACAAAAACAAGGAAATGCAAGCAATCAAAGAAATCAAAACATAACGACACTGCAATCTAATGAAAAAAAAAACGCAACTCAAAATTGAAAAATAATTTCTAGCTCAATTACAGTGGAAACACTGGAAAGACGAGATGAACTTGACGAAACCCTAGGTATTAGAAGTATTGAAAATCAGCGAACAAGCATAAAACCAGTGAAATTCCACGAGAATATCGGCACACTGATGTAGTACAACATTCGATCAACATTAACTTGAAAACTGTACAGAATATTCGCTAACGTCAAGTTTGAGTCGACGTACGACATTCCATTAAGTGACTAACAAATACACGAAGATGAACACAAAAATGACTTTTGCGAAAATTCACCCAATGTGGTGCACTAAATTCATCTGGAGTGGATGCAGACTAAACCCCGTCTGAAATTCAACACGGGTCCGTGACAAAAATCGAACTTCATCATCTTGTGTGTCAATTATGACCAAGACCATCCAACACACATCGATTTAGGTGTTGGGAAGTGTGCTGCCTGATCGTGAAGGAGAACTGCTTACTGTAACGATTGCGATTTAAATTTTGGCATTACACCATGCGATTACTTGCACTCGCTGAAGATATTCGACTCTCCGAAAGAATTTAGAATTTCTCAATTGTACCGAAACACTGGAAATGCAGTGATCGGTGTACATTTACCAATTGAAAATATGCGCACATATGAAAAGGGCTAGAAATTGGATTAAGAAACGTCTCATGATGACGAATTGAATGAATTTATAGCCATAGGCAAAAATAATCAATAGGAGCTTATTGATTTTCGCATGCATAACGAGAGCTATCTCGTAGTCATTCCCGTCTGAAGACCATTTGCTTCAATATATGGAGAGAAGGCGACAAATATGAAGTGATCGCAACAAACAACATCATTAAGTGCCAGTTTCGGCCCGAAAATCTCGGCTGCTCTCACTCAGAACAGAATTCTTTGCTGAAGTGAAAGAATTTCGTTGATTAGCAATTCGTTGGAATATTTTCAAATCAATAGGTTTGTTTTCAAATCCGTTCAGTTCGTATAATTTTTGAGAATTGTGCATGCGTACGTCTGCATTTCATGCCTTAGAAACCTCAGTTCTAGTAGTTAAGTCTGAGATGTAGTGAATGAAGATTGTTCTCACGATCAATCAATTGATTCCAGGGTCACTGACGAGAGAATGCTTGCAATTAGCGTAATCGAATGTGATCGTATAAAATGAACAAATACATTTGAGGTGATTGAACATATTCCGTGTAATCGGATGAATATATTGGGATCGGCACTGACCATCAACCATTCTCGGCGAATGTCAACTCCGAAACAATACTTCGTTCCCTCACCAGATGTGGTCACATCAATCGTCTTACCAACCATACTGTTTTGTATTGTTATGGTGATTGCAATGTTGATTGGTATCAACAAATGTAAACAGTGGGAATTGGATAAAATCGTTGAGATGCGACGAACCAGACGTGTTGTTCAACGCATCACGAATCGATTGCGGGAGAAAAACTTCCACACTATTCAACGTTGGTTTTTTGATGAATTCTTGATGCAGATATCACCTTACTGATTGCTAAGATTTGCTTATTATTACAATTGTTACTGGTATTCATTTTAAATATTGTGATGGTCGAAAAAATGTTATACATTGCGACAGTCTCACGTAATTTTTTGACTGATTTGTTTTCTCTCGATGATGATTAAAACTACGAATTGTGCAATCCCCAGATCTTTTTTTTTCTGACCGGAACTGTGCAAATTCATGCTGTTGTAAGAGCAAAAAGCTCAACAAATATATGCTTCCTTGGTCTGATTCACAACGGAAGCGATTCTCGTTTCATGATATCGTTCAAGAGAATGCAACAATTTCAATTTCAGGTGCTCGTAGTATGCGTCAACGTAAACGTGCGTTGAGTGCTCTGGATGGCGATAATAACCATAATAACAATAACCATGACAACAATAACTGCAATCGAAACAGACGAAGTGGTCAGGCGGTGAACGGCTTAGCACCACCGTTCTACTCAACAAATCCACCGTTCAAAAGTGGCACATCACCGCCGCCCAGTTATGAGGACGCCTTATTGGATCAGTATTACTTGGAATGTATACCACCAAATCTTAACAGTAGTAATAACAGTAATAGTAACAACAACCGTCTACAGCGTCATTATGGTTCAACGGAATGGAAACTGCATCGTTAACTTGATTCGGATGCTGTTCAAACCAAACCAGAGATCCGTCATGAGCTGCTTATTAATACCGGATTAGTCCAAGTCTACAAAGTCATCCAGCAAAGGTCTGTCCAAGGAAGACTGATCACTTCCAAGCAAATCCTTTGTCATTCATTCCGAGGTCATGAGAATGATATGGAAACGGAGGGTATTTTGAATCGTTTCATTGTAGTTATTGAGACTAAACCTCCTCAGCAGTCATTTCGGGAAAGCATTTAACTCGCATTATGCGTTTCAAATTTTATGTTGCTAACTTAAAAACAGAAACTCTACTAAAAATTTCGCTTTGAATCTCGGATTGTGCCGATTTCAAAGTGCTGACAACTCTTCATCAAAACGCTACATTCAGTTTCACTTCACTTTCCAATTCATGATGATATTTTATATTTATTGTGATAACTGAAGATGTTTTTTCTTTGCATAATGTTTAAAGAGTAACGTATTTGAAGAATAGCGAATTCTAAAATCGTTTTGACGATTCAATCATTGCAGTTTTGACTGAATAATGCTCAGTGTAATTTATTTAAAATTTGTTCAGTTATTCAAATGCATATAAACTTTGAGAAATTCTGTTCAGTCAACAACAGCATAGTGACGAATGAATCCTTCTGAATGTACAAATAGAATTTATCATCTAAATACATGAGAATGTACTCACTCGGGAACAACAACACCGAATTGCGAATCTCGCTTCGCCATTTCCAACTCATCGTTGGTGAAGAGTGTTTTGAATCGCCGTAAATAATCATCATATTGCTCAGCTAAAACAGAAAACAACCATTTTTAAATTGCATAAGTTTGTTTTCTTGAGAATAGTAACCTCAAATTATTCGTATCAAAATCAATGAGCAATGTAGCGTAGCCAAATTTCTTAACAGGATTTCTTCCAGTGAATCAACTTCCTCAGTGAATCGTATTTTACTCATCTGAATTCTAATCAACGGATACTTTTCAATTCGCAACTATTATACACTGATACTTTCCAAATCGTCCACAACTTTTGCTGAATGCTCAGCAAAGTTCCTAATTTCCAATTTTAAAATGAAGATCAAAGAATCAAGAATGGAATGAAACATTAAATGAAGAAAACAAAATACAGTTAGTGAAGTTGTTATATGTTGATCTGGTTGTATGATTTTGAAAATAGGAAAATACGGCGAAACGAATTTGACGATTCTGTTTCCAAGCGTGTTCAATCAACTTCATACTATTCACTTTCTCAGATGGCGACAAGCTATCCAAAAACCTGAACAATGCGATTATAATCGATATAATTATACTTCACTTCTTCTCAATTCCTAATTGAGAATGAAGCATTTGATAGCGTGATCTATATCTGAAAGGGTTTCAAAAGAGGATATTTCTCTGTCCATTTTGATTCCGCTTACCTGATAGCGTCAATCAGTTGACCCCTTGATAGAAGCACCTCGACAATTTCCTCCGCAGCTGTGCCCAATCGTGCTAGCATATCAACTGCCAATTGTATCAGTGGTGCATGCTTTGCTTCATATGATAACAATTGGAATGCCTTCAAATACGCAACAATCAGGTAATGAAAGAAGTCCACTTCAAAATCACTTCAACTGGAAAGAGAAACAATTGCGATATCAATGAACAATTTCCAAGAATATCTCCTACTAGTGACAGAATTTGAAAGCTATTTATGGAATTTTCAACCAACCTTGCGATTAACAAAACCAGTTAATTCACTGGCTTCTCTTATAGCCAATGGTATCTGTCGCATGAATGCTATTCATTTCTATATAACTATAATCAACACAGATAAAAATATCTATGTAGTACTTGAAAGCACGGTAATGATATCAAAAGCACGTACTAACTGTTTCGCGTCCGGAATAACCCGATAATGAAGTAGTTGCTGCAACCGATTCAGCTCACCTGCATTCACCATTGTTGGCACTAAGATTTCGTTCAGAAAATATGGCTGCAATATAGCAAAATAATTGTTGAAACGAATTTCTCCCCTTTTGCTTCTCCGTATTCAGAGATGGCTGCCTATACGCTCGTTAGGGATGGAAAACTTTTGAAATGACTTCTCTTGAATAGTTTGATTATTCGTTTCAACATGCCATTTCCATATTGGATGTATTTCTTCAATACTTCGAAGATTGCTCTCAATGTAGAGGAGATTATGTACGAAACTGATAAAATGCGAATACACTCTAAATAAAATACCTCGACATCGATGTTATTCTCTTGCAAACACAACAAATAATGAAGCATTGTCTGTATGAACTGCTGCTTGTCTATTGTGGCACTCTCATTTGCTGGCAGAAACACCCCTCGGAACATGTCCGACTGGTCGATTACCAATGGCTCGTAGGCGTCTGCCACCAGAGTGTACTTATTGATACCTTCTGTAAAATATGCTCACTCGCTTCACATATCCCTTCATTTCATATCCTATTCAGAGCTTTACTAACACATCACACATCACTCAAAAACTTCTCACGCTAATTGTAAGCAAAGTCGCTGTTTGACTCAGTGACTTGATTGATTAAACCAAATGCCAGTTAATTCATTTTTGTATCCTCATAAGCGAAAAAAATTTTTCAGTAGTCGATTAATTTTGCACCGCAAAACAAACCGTTATACTTGAGAGGTGCTATAAGTCGTTGTGCGTATGGTTCAACGATCGTCGCGAATAACTTCGAAATTTCACTCAATTTCAGTTGATTCGATATCAGCAAGCATTTGAACTTTTCCAAGAAAAGTTCTTTCGTTGAACTGCGATTCAACAAGAATTGAAGGAATTCATACTGAAACCATAAAACATTAAATATCAGTTTCTATTGAACAAGAGAAAATGAAAATAATTTCTTCCAGCCGGATTTCCTCGAGTACACGCTCGTAATATCCTGCTAGAAGTCATTCCAGTGAACAAAATACAATGCATCACAAGAACGTCATTTCGCAGCTCCATGTGATCAACAAAACAATTCCATTAGACATTCTGATGACCACAATAAATTGCTTCGAATATCAGTTTAAAATCAAAACTTGATGATATTATAAGGCAAACCTGGTTGACGAATGAGCTTTCTGCAGATTCAGGATACATCGAAATCGTTGAGAATATTCCGATACTCGCATCCACAATCAAATTCGGCGTGAAAATAACCCACGATGGACTGTACAGTGGAATTTCGCCTCGATATTCACTCATCACTCGATCACTTCGGGTGATTGTTATGCTCATTATTGGCCGATGCATCACTATTCCCGATCGCTGCTTCTTTGCTTCATTCCGAATATCAAACAGCAACGACGTTGATGAGGTCTTAAATCGACATCAAAATGTCACAAATTCCGTTTAAGACTTTTTCCACACAATCATGATCTAGTGCCATTACTGCATATAATGTAATCACCTTTACGCTATACTATAATCATCCTATCGCATTCATCAAATCGCCCTGGCCACAGTGCACTTCTCAATGAAAGTGCATAACAGAATAACAGTGCATAACAGAATCCATCCCGAATGAATACACGTACCTGATGGTGAACAATGATAACGTTATCAATCACATGAATCGCGAACGCTCCAGTCCTGGCCAGCGACAACGTATCGGTGAGAACGCACTCCTCGCTATTATCTGATTTCAGTTTATACATCGCCACATCAGACGTGCTTGATTCACGAACGCTATATCGCAGTATCATCACATACAAAGAACCATAACTGCAAACTTTTTCGGTTAACGAATTGCAGATTCTATTTGTCAACACATAATCGGATGATTTCACATCGGATATAAGATACTTTCAACGAAGATGATAAAATGAATCAATTCATTCTCTAATTGTAAGGAATAGGCCGGAACAAATGAAATTTACATGGATGCAACTGTAACTTCACGCTCGATCAGATTCGTCTTCGCGTTCGAACTCCCAAAATCAACTTCGAATTTTGTTAACCGATGCAAACTACCATTCTGAAATGAGGTTTGCATAAACATCAAATTCTTTCTCGAATCAACAAATGAAGACAAAATCAATCGTCTCAAATTTGTTCCATACATTCAATAACAGAGAACAAAACTCAAAAAACTACCAGTTAATATTACACAAATCAACGAGCCTGTATAAGAAATGGATTCAATACTGCTCCACTCGCTCCCGTTGACACTATGAGCAATTGTGATTTTGGCTGAAAGCAATAAAGATGACATGAAAATTGGAGGAACATTTATCAACAACAATAACAACAGATGAGGCCCTCATTTTGCTCCCAATCACATCTGTGTTTCTTTGCGGAAAATAAGGAATAGATACGATAAATGCTGGAATATCAAACAAATTTCGAATGGTTTTACTTACAAAATAAAAAAACTCACGTAATAAATGAACCAATAAAGTGATATGTTGTATGTCTTTAAAAGTTTTGTATTCTTCTTCTCAACGTTCACCTGGTAAAGTTCCAGTCCCTGAAAATTAAAGAATACTCGATCAGCAATCGTCATATTTCAATAATGTTTCATTGCATAACATCATCAAATCGCTGAAAATCAACTGCAGTAATGATGCGCCATCAAGAAAACTTTGTATTCGAATAAAATGGAGAGTTTCCTCACACGATTTTGGATATCAGTAAATACAAAAAGGATTTGTTGAAGTCTGACCTGATTAGTTACGAATAGCAATTGATTGTTCGTGAGCCATTCCAGGCCAACAATGCGAGCTGAGCGCATTTTTGTGGACTGTGAGAATTGTGTTGTGACCAAATCATCAGCGGTTGATGAGAGGCATATGAAATCCTTAATCAAGTCACTCTTACACGCTTTTTATGGTTGAATCTCATCTCTGATAGTGCTGGTAAAATGGGATTGTGTCTTATGCTGGCAAAAATTTATCGCCTACTCAAACTCCCTACGAAACTGATAACCTTCTGGGAATGACACTAGATTTGGTCAGAGCATTAAGATGAATAGGGTTGATGAAATGATCACTTACAACTGAAGATTCATCGCATTGAATACTCGCAATTCGTTGATCGGGTGAGAACTTCATTATCTTGATCTTACCACTGTCTTTCATTCTAGAATCAAGAATTACAGAGGTGGCATTAATTTTCGATGCTTGATTGGGTTTGTAATTTGGTGACGATAAAATGATAAGTGCAATGAAGAACGTGCCTGAATGAGACCATATCTTTTGAGTTCAGCCCTTTCGCGGTCACCCCGAGGGCTCCATTCCCACGCACCGTGCAGATCTGTTAATAATTGAAAATTATGGCCACAAATTTCCTAATGAAACGTGAATAACATTTTGCGCAGCACACAGCTGCTTCTGCATAAAACACAAACAGTAGAGTATGTGAAATATTTGGAACCTTTTGATTAACGTCATCGAAGAAAATATCCGACAGTGTACTGCTGGCTTCGAAAGCAACCCACTGCTCACCAAGACGAAGCATCGCCTCTGCTATTTCTTCAATCCAACACTTTTTCGATCACCTCATACAAGTAATTCAGCGACGAATTTTGAAATTTGAATCTAAATTTCGACAGATTACTTATTTACTTACTTGATGAACCGAATTAATTCATTCACAGAATTGACTTTTTGAGGAGAATTTCTTTCGCTCAAAACTTCGCAGAATTATAGTCGGACAAAATTTAAACGTTGTTTCTTTAGAATTCATAAATTAATTTCAGTTGAAATGTTTCTCCTTGTTAATATGCGAAGAGAGCTGTGGCACAATGTTTTCGTGCATGCGATTGCTGACGTTGTTAGACCACACCCACTTTCTGCTTGACATAAACTGCGGGATTATCACTTTTGGATATCTTAAATCCAGAGTTTCAAATTTTCGATCGTTCGCGAGGATTCATAAAGTCGGTTTCTGAAGGGAAATAGCCGGGTTGTGGTCACTGGACGAATTTATTCTGTATAGTGTAAATTTCTCGTGTGTGAGCAACGATGATCCATAAATTTTTTCGGCACTTTTGCTGATAACGGGCGCCACCACGCGCATCTGCTTAGATTACCACTTTGCCCAGGTGTAGCTATGCAATTCGAAGTCAAATCAGGAATATGCTCAAGCTTACACTTACGCTTAGTCCAGTGATGAGGCCAGCGCATAGGCTTCGACTTATGTATGAAGCGTATGAGCACACGAGCATCTGTGATAACGGCGCGGTGGCGCCCGTTATCAGTTTTTCTGGGTACTGATTTGTTGAGAAACATGGCCTGAAGATAGCTTGTAATTCTTGAATGCGTTATTCTGTACGAATTGTACGCTACAACGCGAATGTATGAAAATGCTACGTGATGAAATTCGATCAGTTTTGGTTATAGTATTATAAATAATTTATTTTCAGTTCCATGAAATGGAAGGTTCGAGTATAGCCAAGAAACCGGGTAAATTGTTGAATCTTGGCTTACACGAGCAACAAGACGAACTCGAACAGGTTGTTGTATTAGTCACAAAATATTGTTTCTTCATCATGGCTTGTAGAAGAAGAGCTAGTGAATTTGTGCTCAGACTCAGGCACAATTCTACGTTTAGGCAGCGAAGCTTAACCGTTTTGCGAATCTTAGAGTCACACCAGTAAAAGTTCATGATCAGTTCTGAGTAGTCTGAGTAAAGTTTTGTCCATTATTGACCAGAACTGTGGTCAGCTGAGGAGCGTTATGGTTTCAGGAATGCTGATTACTAGGCTGAACATACAATTCGTTCATTATTTGCAATATTCATTTGAACGATCACTATTGCTTTGTTTCAATGAGCAGTTTCAATTGCAGTCTACAAAATATCCAGGCAGCTTTCTTGAATATATGAGTCGAAATGAATGAAACGTCGATTCTTTAATCGGAATCAAATTTCAGAAACTCGAAAATGGCTTCGCAATTGTGCTCAGCCGAATGGGTAACTTACATGAACGCGAGGCGCACGATCAGCTTTTGCAAGCAGTCGCTGACGCAAAGGTTTTCACGTTTTTATTTTCTGGAAACTGCAAATTTTCCTATAGCGATTGAAAAATTTCAGTCGGAATTTCAATTTCAGTGTCGTTTTCAAACAGTATCTTTACAGCTATAAAAATTTTGAAAATACAGTTAATGTTGCATGACTTGAGTGAATTCATTGCATTCCAGATGTACGAGGTTGTTATCGGTGGTTTACTGTATGGTGTCCTTTCGGATCCGGTGAATGCGAGTAAGGTGAGAATGAATCTGATGATGTTTTTGTCGTTCGAAAAAAAATTTTTAGAGTAAACCTATCGTCAAGAAACCACTCATAAAACGATAATTTAATTGTTCGAAGTTCATTTCGTATGGTTTGAGTTTATGTGAATTTTGTTGACATTCATTTGTGAGATTGAAAAAGTCGAAAAACATGAAACCAATTTTGGACAGAAGAAGTTGAACGTTAGAAATTGATTGCAGTATTATGATGCACTGACGTTGGTTGCGAATGGTTCGTGGTTTTGTGCGTTGTGCAACGTGAACATGGTACTGTTTGAACTGTATCCACGACTGCACAACGAGGCACGTCAACAAATTCTGTTCTTCTTTCGAGAATCGATCAGAGTGAATGTTCCCAAAATCGATAACGTCCTCATCAATCTGATCCGAAACGCTAACGATGGTTAGTAATTGATTTGTTTTGCGTGCCATCGCGGTTTTACAGTGTTATAGAACTCATGAAATTTTATCGTAGCTCACTGAATTGTGTTTTGCATCATCGAAACTCGGAGAATTCCTGGATAGTAACTGGGATTTACTAAATCTTGGACTGTTAAGAGACATTTTTGGTGTGAGTGAATGTGCCATAATATTTATAGAATATGGTGTTTTCTTCCGAGTGAAGATATTGTTTCAATGTGTGTTTGTTTCTGCAATTGCATGAGTTGTGTGTGTCTTTTACGAATGAAACTTTTTGAGGAAGATTGAATGTGTTCAGTTGAATTCAACTGGTAGGCATCTAGAGAAAATTCGATTTGATTTGGGAATGTGATTTGAAGAGTTTCAAATGAGTTTCAAAAACTTTCAGGTGGTGACTTCAAAGACAGTTGTAAAATGCTGACGGGCGTTGTGGGTTTGCTGAATGAGAATTACCCGTGGTTGAGTAATCTTAAACCGAAAGCTTCGCTTATTCCTGTTATATTGATCGTATTTTCGAGGTAAATTCTTCAAATTTGCGTTGATTTCTTGTGATCCGTTCGATCTTTTCATTATGCGATGATAAAATGAAGTAACTTTAAAGGTATATTTATGAACTAACGATGACCTCACAAAATGATTCGTTATGCACACAAATGGTGAAGTGTTGCGAATGGCTTCTGAAGGAACGTTTCATGGATTGCGCGCAACTGGGAAGAGATTTAGTGCTGATTTTAATGCTGCTCTCAAAAATACCTCAGTTCTCTGTTATATGGAAAAACCTCCAACATAGTCCGACGAAGCTGGCACCAAATTTTGGAGGTTTTGGTTTATTTTCGATCATCAGATTTTCGATTGAAACTTTTTTTATTATGATTGGCAGTGAATGTCTTTAGATGGCTTTGATTCATGAATAGATATTTTTGTGTGATAACGAATTATTGATATTAATAGATGTGTGTTATTGGAATGAGGTGTATGCTAGCTTTTTAAATTGGTGAATTGATATTGTACGATTTTTGGATTTTGGTTTTTGCGTATTGCGTTGTTCATTACCTAATATCCGAGAACATTGATATTGCCCAAATACAGCTTGAAATCTGAAGACTTTCCAAAATGACCAATTGATAATCTTGGGTTTGATTATTCAATGAAAGATGCTGTTCAGGTATTGAGGAATTGTTGTCACGACCGTGCCTTTCCAACTTCCCCATCTATCACGTCTCAGTTACGATGCAACGTAAAATGGAGTTCCTCTTCAAACTTCGACCAGGCACACACGAAAAACATATCGAGTGGATACGTCTCAAGGTTAGACTCATTCCTATTATCACTTCTGTTGTTATCATTTAGGCGATTGTGTACTACTTGAATTGTCATTTATATGAAGAGGAATTGTCAAATGAACGGTCGTTTAGAATGTTTTGTTGATTGATGGTTAGTTAAGCGTAAATGAAAATTTTAAATCGGTAATCGCTGAAATCGTCAGAAATTTGAACAGGAATTTACGTGTGCAATTCATTGTGATGTGTTTTGGAATACTGTCACTGTTTTTGTTGTGGGTATTTATATAATATGTTATTTTATCATTATTGGTGTTGCTTTTATTGCTGTTTATGAGAGAGATTCGTGGAATTTTAGCATTTGAGTAGTGCCGACAGTGGTTCGTTGCGAGCGTCTTTGGTGCGTTGTGCATGTTTCTTGTCGAGTGAGCCGCCGTATGGTATCGAGATGCGTGCTATTCTCATCGCAACCATCCTTGCTCAATCGGCGGTTCGACCTTTCAATTGTTTCTTGATTGTTTTGTTTTTTGGAGTGTTTCCGATTGCTTTCGCTTATTGAGAAAAATGATTCGATTATGGAATTGTTAGTGAGAATCTGAGAAAGAGTTCCCTTGATTCTTCTCGCTTTATTTCATCCAAATCATTTGGAGAAGTTTTCAACAATATACGCAAATTTTTGATTAGGTTTATGAATGTATGTAGATTTGATGAGTTTGGGAAGTTGAAATTGCCTAATTTAATTTGAAGAAATTTATGTTCTGCGCGACTTTTGGATTGTTTTGAAGTTGCGAAAGAAGCAAACATTCGTGTTGTGCTGATATGAGCGTGTTATTGGCCGATTTTGGTGCAGTTGACTGCAATTTGAGTGTCATTTGCAGAGCGGTGTTGAACAGCAGTGGTGTAAATTGAACTTATTTTGGGATTGGTTCTGTTATGATCCACAAATGGGTGCGCATAATCTGATCGGTTGGTTTCTTCAAATCATTGAGCAGAGTCCCATTTTTATCTCATATCAATACAATTTTCTCGTAGTGTTACTGATCATTCGAATTTTCTTCGTTGTTCACTGGCGACTGATTGAAAAGAATTTCAAAAATGTTGTTGATGTATGGGATGGATTATTGCGACGAATCATGATGTATTGATTTGATTAGAGATTTTTGAATGTGGTGATGTTCGAATAGAACTGTATTGCTGTTGTTATGATTGACAGTTAAAAATTACTGATAGGAAAGATTTGATGACCACATGCATCAGTTCGTTTTGTTTTAAAATAGCTTCGTGAATGTATGAGATCATAGAAAATATGATTGAAGCGTTTGGAAGTTGATGACTGCAGAAAATGTACGGATTTGTGATTGATTTGTGAAAATTTTGCAAAATTTCAGAACCAGGCTACAGTGTGATTCGTCAGTTGCTACACGTACAGCCGCTGCTAGCAAATTCACTGCTTGATTTTCTTACACGAGTATGAGTCGTTTCTTTTTTTTTTTTGATTTAATCAAACAAGTTAATCAGTTGATCTCGCTGTAATGGCGCAAGTGAAAGTGTTTACGTATGAATCTACTTTGTTATTCCACTTTACGAGATATAACTGAATTGTATTGTTGTTTTCGGTGAGAATTATTTGCTGGTAATTGGACAGTGGTTTCAGATGAGCGCTGAACTGTATCCACCACTACGAAACCGCATGCAAACGTCAGTGGCGAATGCACTGAAAGCTATCGCAGATTGTAACATTGGGTGAGTTCAGTTCAGATCGCATTCGTTTAGTTTTGTAAATTTACGAAAGGCAGATAAGAGCGATTATATGCGGATGTTTTGAATTGTTTGTTATCAGCATTACATAAGATGTTATAAGCGATGATATATTTGGATAATTATAGTTCTGTAGTCTATTTGTTTCATGATAATTCGAATAGATTTTTAATGTCTTGAAAGGTTGATTAGAATTAATTTATGATCAGATGAACACATGAAATGAACTGTTTTGATGGAATGAATTTGCTCATCATATCACCACTTGATGTTATGGAATCGAAACATGACTTTAATGTTTGAATGAGAGGTGTTTACGGTTCAGATCACCCTCAGCAATAGTCGATCATCAGATGGTGCAGAAAAGTGTGCGAGATGCATTCCGTGAGGCGTTCAAGCTACCGAGTCGCGGAGTTCCATCCACTCAGACCCTGCAAGCCACCACCACTCCAACTACAACGCAACCTGCTACCCCAACAACAGGTTCGCATTAATCTCATTCTCAAGTTATCTGCATTTGCTGACAGTGAGCATGAAAGAAGTTGTCACAGTTTTTTTATTTATTTTTCAGTCAGAACAAAACAAGCCTTAGGTTTTGTCTTATTATGAGAGAATTTTAAAGTTGCCGAATCGTACGAGTCACTGGGGTTTATTTATGAGATGTATTTATGAGCAAAATATTTAAATAGGTTTATTTATGAGCAAAATATTTTAAAAATGGGATCGAAGTTTCAGATTCTGAACCGGTGCTGACCATTGCGGATATAATACCATCGGTGAACAGTGAGCAATCAAATAACAAATCCGCGTCGAAAACAAAACAGCAACCGCAACAACAGCCACCAGACGTGACTAATAATATTGACGTGAGCACAACGAATGATACGGAGGGTTGTTCCGAAAAAATTGCAGTTTTATTAGCTGCTATCAAAGAGGTCGTTTCATTCAGAGTCGAATTTGTTTCACACTTATGAATGCCCCTATGATCAGAATATTGTTGGACGTGAGTTAGAGTTTAGATTTTTTTAAGGAAGTGTAATTTCAAATTTGTAGTCGGTGGGAAGCCATGTGCATCTTTCAAAGTGCTTGTTTGACTGTGCGAGAGCGAAGCAGAAATTCGCTGTTCCAATCGTTTGTAGTTGATTTGGCTTCATTTCGTAGGGGAAAATTGATCGTTGTTGTTTGAGGAGTTTCGAGATGGTATCGAGAGTTTATCGAACGCATCCAGAGCTGACAATGAAGTGCGATGCGAATTGACCAATCGACTGATGTCGTCGTTATTCGACAGTGTAAGTGTGTTGTGTGATGCGAATGTTGATAATGTATTTTGATTGTAATGTTGACTTCGTTTTGCATTCATCATAACATCACCCAGTAAAGCACTAAGAGCTGCTGTGAAATAGTAAATTTTCGCCGCATGAAATGTGTTTCATATGGCAAAAATGCACATGAAACATGGTATTCGAAATGAAGAGTGAAATGTTGATGTGCAAAAGAATTCCGTTTTGAAGATAAATTTTCAGTGATTGCTCTCAAATGGGGAACAGAAATACACTACATTGTAGTCATTCGAAGCTGCTCAATTGATTTATTGTGTGAAATTGTTGATCTTTTGAAATTTCAGTACGAATTACTTGATGGTGAACAAATTGAACTGATAGCTGAGTGCTTCCTGACGATATTCCAGCAAGAGTTCTTCTCGCGAAAACCACTCACAGACGATTTCACTCCAACGCCTGAGTAAGGCATTTGATTTTGCTTATTGAGCGAGTCTTTTTGAATCGATAGTTTCGAAATGCTTTTTGCTCTGAGCGATGCGTGTGATCGTTTGGGAATTCTACGATAACTGTTTATTGTAAATGATGTTGAAAAAGATGTGAATCTATTAAGTAGCAGTGATATTCCTATGATAATGACTAATATTGTAGAACTTTCGATCAGTTATTCAATGATCCAATCTATGTGATATTCCGAAGTTTTTGTTTACTGCCAGATGAGGATGCAGTACGACAGCCGATGTTGTCGTTGATTAGTGAAATGAGAGAAAGGTTACGTTTCTTCGTCTCTCAAATTTATCTTTGCTTATTTGATTGGGCCAGTTCTTCAATAAACCTGACGGCATCATGTCTTTCATTCTTCCTGAAGCGAATTTCCACATTTGGCTCTCCCATCTTGGTCTCTCTCCAGATACTCTCCAATTATTTTTGCTCTAGAGCTGAATTGCAACTTTTTTCTTTCTTGTTAGTTGCTGTGCTCAGTTATAACTGAACAATTCAATTGGGAAGTGAAATCCGAATGCGAATAATTCAAGTTGTGTTGCTGTTATCCTTGGAAAATAGAACCGATGAAATGAAACAAAATTGAGCATTCATGAAAGTTGTGGAATTCGCATGGGTCAGTTGAAGTGCGCAAAAGTATAATGCAACTGCCTTTATAGATGTTCCTCAGTGTCCTATCTGTTGTTGTTCTATATATTCTCGGGTCGCACCGAGCAGAATGATATTGACGTAACAGTCTATAAGGATTTGTGTCGTGAACTAGGCAAACCCCTTTTGCAGCATTTGGTCGCTGATCTCGATGTTAGTTTGTTGTTTTTTTTTTGCTTTTTGAATAAGCTTCGATTTGCTTGCTCCTCACAGAGATTGAAATATAGATGTTCACGAAAACTGAAGTGGAAGATCGTGACCAGTTCAGTTTATTTCATTGAATTGTTCTCTTTTGTTTTTCGTATGAGGCTAGTGGTGTTTCTACTTCATACAGACGGTGTTTAGCTATGTTGAGCTTGATTTTACGAGCTCACTCCTTGATGAAATAAGTTGAATGTGGAAATTTTTTAATACTAGTTCTACGTTATCTGGTATATAGCTCAAAATTTGTTGAGAATTCTATAAGGCATAAAAAGTTTCCGAATGAATAGGTCGAGAAGATATCACATATGACAAAGTGGTGATGGGTGGTGGCAAATTGCAGACTTGTCATATGGACGATTATGTGCTGTTTGGTCATTTAGTAACAATTGTTTACGATAAATTCGCGAATGAGGCATGCGGAAGTGTGGAATTGATGAAGTTGTTGGCGTATTCGCTTGACAGCAGTCAAGTGATGAATCTGATGAGTGCGTTCATTCGAGAGAATATCACTTTGTTCAGGTTCTTGTTTTTTATTTGCTACTTTTCACTTATTCGTTGCTGATATACGTCGATGCCAGAAATTTTCGTTGATTTTACTCGATGTCATCAAGTGATTGGTAGTTCTGATTATGAACTGGTTCACTGATGGTTTTTCGTGCTGACAATGAGCAAAACGTTTGTTTGTTGACGATTAGATGAAATCTTGAAAATTGCGACTAGATGCTGCGTATAGTTTTTGTTAAGCGGAAAGTGCGAAATCTACAGACGCTCCTTTCGTCAATTAGTGCTTAATTGATGCGAATTAATTTTGGAATTTGAAGTGAGAACAAAAGCGACTTGACGAGAGTTTTGTTGCGTATTGTGTGAATTGTGGTTTTATTGAAGGAAGGACTCATTCGCCGCGATGTTGACAGCCTCACTGCAGTGGGAGGCAACAGCACAGCTGATCTTTTGGCAGCTGGTGCACGGTGAGTGCGTACCGATTGATTGGGCCATTCAGGTGATACCGAAACTGCAATACGCAAAACACGCCGAAGCAGTCGGCAATATCTACATCATGCTTTCCAGGTGTTTTTTGCGTTTTTTTATTTATTTGTTTGTAAACTCAATGATTATTCAATTTTCTGTAGTGATTTTAGTGCGAGAAGGTATTGTTTGTGGTAGCCTAATGTATACAAACATGATTAAGTTTCATTGTCATACGGTCGAGAAGGAGTTTTACGGGTTTGTTTGGTGTATGGGAAATTTGTATGAATGGAAAGCAGTTCGGAGTCGAGTTCGAAATTCTTTGTCTTTGATTTGAGATTAATTATGTCATAATTTTTGTGATCGATCAATGGAAATGATTTTTAACAGTTTAATTAAATGAAACTCAAGCGAGCTGTTCATAGTGAAAAAATTCAAGTGTGAAATTCACAATGAGAATGCTTCTGAACGGTCAGTGATTTGATTTGTTTTTGCAGATACGATCGTGAGCCAACAATGGGGTTGGTGCGTTCGTTGCTCTCAAGATCTTATTCGGACATGTTCACAGTGGACTGCTTGAAAATATTGATTAGCGATACTGATTCGATTCAGAGGATTGCTGAGCTGTTGGCGAATCTGATCGATAAGGCGATTCACTCGGGTGATCTAACACCACAGTCGTTGTCTGCTGGAAAGCAAAAACGACCAAATCAAAGGTTTTGTTCGTCGTTAATTTTGTTTGCTTCTGAAGAAAATGTCACGTTTTTCGTGTGGTTTTGGGTCTGTAATGTGCAGAAATTCATTCGTATGATCACATAGACTGTGCAACGCTTGAGAGGTATTGTATATCGATGGAAATTTAACTCTCAGAAATGTTTTAGTAAAGTAAACGAACAATTTCAATGAGGTTTTACCAATGAAAGTTTCAAGATTTCTGTATCGCTTTTCCTCTCGGAATTTTTGTGTATGTATGAGTTGAAGAAAAGTTTGTTACGCTATAAAATCTTTTTAGGAGCGTTTGCTTGGAACAACTTTTTGCACATTTGGATCTGTTTCGACAGAATTGTCTATCGAAGGGGAGCCATTTGGCAGAGCAGTTCTTGGCAAGACGTGAATTGCAAACAGCGTTCGATAACGCGAGGAAATCTGATAAGGTGATGTCTGGCAGTGAGAAGGCTTCTTTGATCTGACTTGAGTGATAATTTTAATTTTTTGTTTGGTTGAAACTTGTGCAGACGGTAGCTTTTTGATAGAGTATGGGTGAGAAATCCGTTTGGCAAAAAAAGTTTACAAAGTTAGTTTGATTACGACGAGTGAATCGTTGCAGGTTTCATCACTACGGCTTCGCTTCAGTGAGTTGTTCGCTGTGATGGAAATTCTCAGTGACGATGGCGCACACAATCAACGAAGTTCACGGCGAAAAACGAACAAGAAAGCGGCTGATGCGAGTGATGTGAGTGAGACTTTAAATTCGCTGAGGAATTACATCTTCGCATCGGATTTGATTCATTGGAAAGATTACTAGTGAAATTTAGTGTATAGTTAGTTGAGAGTTAATTGAGTCAGATTATTTGATTGTATCGTGCTGATGAGCCATAGAGTATGAAGCTAATTCATACAGTTTCAGGATGAAACGAAAGCGAAGCGAAAACGTCAAAAATTGGTTCTGCTTGATTCGGATAGTGAGTAACTGGAGTGAATTCAAGTGAACAATGGAACTGTGATGATGAGTGTAAGTAAGAAGAAAGGAGTGATTACCTGGTCGGGTTTTGTGATTGCTGCCTGATGTGGATCAGAATCAGCGAGCGAGTGACTCTGAGTGACGGATCGATCAGGAATAAATGATGAAGAATTCATTGAGAAAACCGTTAACGAATGATTGTTCACTGTGATTTTGTGCAATAGAGAAAAGATTAGATTCATTGAATGGCTAATCCAATGTGAGCAAGTTGGGGTGTTCTGAAGGCCAAATGTGGCGGATAAAACATGGAAAGGAGAGCAACACCAGGGAAATTTTGAAGTGCGCTTTAGAGTTCATTGCTGAACAGTGATTTATACAAATAGAGATGTATTTTTGTGGATGACTGCAGCAGATGATTCTGATATTGCTGTAGTAGAGGGCAATATGTACCACATTTGAGTTGATTGGTCCGATGCATTTTTTTCAGAATACCGAAATTTTTTTCAGTCAAATTCGGATATCTGTGGCAACTGACATTCAGTTATATTGAAAGGTATTTGCAGCAACCATGACAGAGAAGTTTGTCGCAAAACAGACGAATCATAAATGAGAAATAATTAGCAGCTCTGTTCGGTTCCAATAATGTTATTCATTGATCTCGTTTCATGAATTTCAAATTTGAGTGTTTTTGTCAGCAATTTTAAAGACGTCATTCACAATCTTTCAGTCATGTTCAATTCGTGTAAGATTAAACTTGTATTCCATATTGCCTATGATGTATATATTGGATTTTATTATTCATTTTTCAATTTCCAATTTGAGATGTTACCCGTGACGAGTAAATAATTTCTATTTCGTTGGATATTTTCATTGAAGATATTGGTTCACGATTCGATTTCAAACAAAATTTCCCCCCGTAAACAGGAGTCGAGCCCTTGACGTATCGGTTACAGGATGGGTGCTGTTATTGTGAGCTGTCGGGGAGGTTGTTTAACCTTCACAGAATGGTTGTGTTGAGTTGTTTAGTGCGAAACTGATCTGATTAGCGTCAAACGCTACAATCAAACCTAATTGAGATTATAATAGAATGAACGGATTTGGCTTGTGTCTAATGATCTATCCTGTTCGTGCTGTTATAATTCAGCGAAATTGTGTCGGTGACAATTTTGCTTTCGTCAAGAATCAGTGTGAAAAATGAATAAAGTTACGAATGATTGCAGTTGCTAAATTCAGTCAAATCTGTTCAAATGAATGTATCATCTATACGAAGTTTCCATAGTCATCGGAAATTTTATTAATTTTTTTTACAAAATTTTATATTTGTATTATATTTTGCTAAATGAATTAGTTTGTTGAATTTTTGTGTTCAATGTTCAACGGATGACAATGTGTGGTTAATTAAAGAAGATTTGTTCATTCGAAAATTTTATTCCACTGGGATATTGTTCTGGCCGTTTTTCATTTCATGTAAATAAAAGTGCTAATAGCAGCGGCAGCAGCATACTTGTTGTTTTGTATTATTTTTATCAGTTGAGATACCAACCATCAAATTTGACTGCTGAAAATACTGGGAATTTGATCATCAGTTTCACTGATGAACAAATTCCATTTTGATGCTTCTGTGAAATGTTTACGTACGCTCTCGAAACGTACGCTCAATGATTTGATTGAACACGCTGCCGTCTCGTCATTTTTTGAAGATTGTCGAGCAAATTTTCATACAGTCGTTCAGAACCTTTCTGCATTAACTGAGTACAATTTTGATTTGATAGAATAAACGAAGAAGAAAAATAAAACATTGCGATCGGTATTTAAGCGGATAGCGCCCATCAAAACAGAGCGCTGCCCTTCAAAACATTTCGTTCCTATATCATGAACGCCCATCAAAAGGGAGAAAGCAATAGATGGCCTGAGCCTAACTATAACTCTAATAGTAAAAGCGTGCACTATCCCTCCACAGCAAAATAACGCTTTGTATTATGTGATGAAACCAAAGGAAGCATGAAGCATTGTCAATATATCTATTCAAGTGATATTGCGAAATAAGAAGGCATAAAATATTGATAATAACTATTTGTATGATAAACAGTTGATTAGTATGCCATACATACCTGCTGTAGATGACTCGCACGTAAGCAGCTTCTCACTTTTTAAGCTTGATCGGTTTCTGAAGGCAGTTGTGCCTAGAGAGGCTTTGCAATGATTCGTTTCAATGCAGACAATCCTGGACGGAAGTGCTAGATGTGCATTGAAACGGTATGTGGCACAATGCCGAACCGACTCTAGTTATTGTGTTGCTTGCCAAGCTTCTTACATACATACGTTCATATAATTTCGTTTATTAGAAAACAATAACAGCTTATCATTATCAGTAGTAATGTAAACAAACAACCTCTTGCAATGTTTTGAGGTGTTCTGTCTCGTGAATTATTCATTCGAATCATCGTTATAGATTCTTTTTTTTTCTCCGTGACTTTGTTAGTTGTCAATTCAGTACGATCTTTGATGTCTTAAATTGTTCCATCTCCTTGAGTTGGTGACTGTCCAGGCGTGATTAGCTGACGGTTGAATGAAATCTTATTTGTAGTGTATGAATTGGGAGTATTTTCAAAATTAGTCGTGATTCATGATTACATATTCCTATTTATAACTAGAGACTGTAAATATTTCTTGAATTGCGACATATTTTTCGAATAGAAAGGGAATCGTTTAGTGATATTGCAAATGGGAGATGTCGAAATTATTTTTTGACCATAGAATTTCACCTGATTTTTCAACTGAAGTCGGGAAGGAGATTTCAAAATTGCTTTATTCCGTCACCCCTTCACAGCAAAGGTTTTTTGCTCATTCTTAAAGTGGTTACAGACTGGCACTTTAATCAGTGCAATATTAATGAGTTGAGGTTCGATAAAATTTTTTCTTGTTTATGGCGTTGTGATTATTTTGAATGATATCGCAAATAAATTCTTTGAAGCGCTTGCAGATATTGAATAGATAAAAAGTGTGTTTCGAGATGGTATGTCTTGGGTGGTTCTGAGGGAGATTATCGGCACACTCAAGAAACATATTTTGAATAGCATACTACTACTACTATCGCGGTTATCGTTACACACGCAGAAGCAGGTCAGCAGCAGTGATCAAACTGAAGCATACTTCTATATCCTAATGGGTGCTTTTTTGGATAAACCGAAGACCGAGAAGCAAAACAGCTATGGTGTAGCACATGTCAGTGTGTGTTTTTTTCTCGTTTCTTCTTTCTCACATTCCAATTTGTTACCATTGTTCACTCAGCCACTTTATTAGTCCATACGATTGTTGCATATTAAAGCCGTAATGAGACTCCGTGCTGTCATCATATAATCGAACAGTGAAATAGATTCATAACGTGATTGATTGATTCTGCCACCAGAAAAAAATTATGTAAATATTAGCATTCGGAAGCACTATGAATACCTTATCTGAACACGGCGAATACTTTTGCCGTAATTTTTTATCAAAATGAATCATTGTAAATGGCCTATTTTTGAACTGTGAGCATTTTATCATTCAGTTGTCTCTTTAAATAGAAACCTTTGCAATGCATGTCCATCATTGACGATTCGACAGCCTTAACAGTTCAGTTGACAGTTCCGACGGATGAACGTCGTGATCGTTTTGTAATGTCCGTTCGCAAGTTGTTGTTTCATGATCGTATAGTAGAGGCGTTGTGAGAAGAGTTGTTCGCTCTAATTTTCCACGTTTCTTTATAGTAGGTAACGATGAAATACGATGATGTCACAATGTGCTGTTTGTGTGTGCTTGTGTGCGTGTCAAAAACTTTTATCGTTGGTGTAATAATAATCACACGCACAGATAAGCACTTTATATTGATATGTGATTGATTTCGCAATAGTTGGACGTCGGGACCATTTCACACTAACGATTGAGTTAATGACGACTGCATCTGACGCCCGTGTGCTGTTTGAGATGGTCGATCGAATCAGGTCGGCGATATGATATACTCGAACGATCGATCTGGCGAAATGATGACTAATCGTTCTAGTTTTGTACGTGAAGACACATCAAAAGTCAAGAATTATTTTGTCTCGCAATCAGTTTTTTCTGACAGAAAAAACGTGTCAATTAGCAAAAAAATTTTCTATTTTTATCTCTGTTCAATGAAACCGGTTGTAAATGGACGTGGACTGAAATAAATCATTGTGGGGTGATATTTGAGCTTTCATTCGTAAAAGTGCACTGAATTGCACATTCCATAGTGGCATGTCATCGTGTTCGGTAATGATGACCGAAATGTAGTCATAACAAATGATTTGTTCTACGATTTTGTGTGCGCAAAGAAAAGTTCGGCATTGCTGCAGCTAGCGAAAATCTGTTTGAAATGTTTTGACTTTAATAGTGGAAATTCGAAATTTAAACAACCCACGGGTCTTCTGAGACTTTATCTCGTCGTAAGTGAATGAGGAACAGAATCGAAATTCGTTGAAAATTCAGCTGATTCATTGAAAAGTCGAAATTCAAATGATTGTAGACGATTGACTGAGAGGTTTGTTTGAAGGGTGCTCGTTATGCGGTGGCGTCGATGCAGGGTTGGCGAGTTGATATGGAGGATGCGCACGTCGTCAAGATTCAAATAGCTGATAAGCCACCGTTCGATAAGTGGTCATTTTTTGCGGTGTTCGATGGTCATGCCGGCACTAAAGCTGCACAGCATTCCGCTGAAAACATTTTAAAAACTCTTCTTGAAACACCACAATTTCAGAAGGTTCGTTTTGATCTCGGAACATCCTCAGAACATTGAACTGAATCGAATGCAGATCTGAAGTAGACGTTCATCTGATTCAATCTATTTGAAAGTTTCATCATTCGATTAATGTTACATTTACATCACACACTTTTGCTCTTGTTACGTTAAGTTTAAGTTTGAGCTGATGAAATTTTTTGTCGAGTTCACTGAAGAAGGTGAGTGAACGTAATGGATTATGAGTGAAGAGTGAAGCGTTCAGGTGGTTGAGAAGATGTCGGATAAGAAGAACACAATGGATAAAGAGGTGATCGCGTTGCTGGAAGAGGGCATTAAGCGTGGATTCTTGAATTTGGACGCGAAAATGCAAGAGAGGAGTGAACAAAGTGATGACAAAGAACGCAGTGGCACGACGGCCATCTGCGCCATTGTAACACCAAGTCATATTCTGCTTGCAAATCTGGGTTAGTTGTGGAAGTTTATGCAAATCTGTTGTTATACGCTTTGTTTGTTGGATGATACAGTGTTGATGAGCAAGATGAGCAGTCAGTTTATTTTTTCGAATATCTAGTTGGAACGCAAGGGTAATTTTCCAAGCAATTCATGGCGCTTCTTCTCGAATCTTGTGCCCAAATTTGATGCAAGGGCTGAGAGCATTTCGCTCAGTTATTCAGTTCATTGGGAAAATTACAAAAAGTAATCGACGACCGATTATTGTGAGAAATTAGTTTTGAGTATCGTTTTGAGCGCATGATTGATTTGGAAGGAAGGCGGTGGTTTATTTTAATGAAATGACTTTTAAAAGAGTATTCGAGACGAAGGCTGCCCTTGATTCAGTGTTGGCTGTACACAAACGATTTCGTTCAGGTGATTCTCGAGCGGTTTTATCGAGACGTGATAAGGATATCATTGGTACTGAAGATCATAAGCCGTTTCTGCCCAAGGAACGTGAACGTATTGTGAAGGCAGGTGGTTCGGTGATGATACAGCGCGTCAACGGCAGTTTAGCCGTGTCGCGTGCACTCGGTGATTTCGAATATAAATCTGTACCCGACTTGAAGGTCACCGAACAGTTAGTGTCACCCGAACCAGACATATACGCAATAGAAAGAAATCATGTTAGTGTGCATTTTAACATCAATGTGTAGTTTAACATCCCATCTTGCGTGCATTCACATGCGGTTTCTCGAACGAATCGTCCACAATTCGTTTCACCAAATCGGTGGCCTCTTGCAAAATCTATCTTATAATCATTGATAGTTTATTTGGATTGGCAAACAGGCTATCAAACGTTCGTAACGTTGCTGGCCACAATGCTCACGTTTCCGTGCACATTGTTTTAGCCTCGATTTATGATTATTTGATGGATTATTAAAATCTATCATGTAATCATTGATAATTTACTTGGATTGGCAAGCAGGCTATCAAACGTTCATAACGTTGCTGGCCACAATGCGTTTCCATTCGGTCCTTGATCTTGCTTTCCTTTGCGAGCAGGTGTTACCCAGTTTCTTCATAATATTGTCTTTCCATCTTATTGGAGGTCTTCTGAGTGGTCTTTTTATTTCCTGTCATTGATAATAGTGAAATAAATGGCAGCAATGTCACGAGATTTCAACTCCTCAACTCACGAGATCTATTCACGAAGTTGTTGCATTGGACATCGAGCATTGTTTCTGTTGTAAACTTCACCTTCACTTTCTTTTCCCTTAATGTATGTATGCGTTTTGATTTTTCACTAAAACTTCACTCGTTTATTTTTTTATTGTTGTTTCTTTCAGAAAGAAGACGAGTTCTTGTTGTTGGCATGTGATGGAATATACGATGTTATGGATAATAGCGAACTGTGTGATTTCGTTCAGTCCCGTTTACGTATCACCGACGACCTGTCATCAGTGGCCAATCAAGTGTGTTTCATAATTGAGCATTTTATTTCGCATTTAGTGATTGACGTGGGCAATTGGCGTGGGTTTCGTTAGCAAAAGTCACATATTCACGGTGTTGATGTGGAAGGAATGCGTGCTGGAACGGATGTTTGCAGGAATTGACATGAATGCATTAGAATTCCGAGCAGATAGATCTGTATCTGTAATTCAGATCAGAGCGCATATTCTACTCACGTAACCGTGAAACATTATCAGGTTTTGTTTGTAAATGTGCGAGTAATAGTAAACTGCTGAAAGCTCATATAAACGTATGGTTAAGATAATTGATAAGTTGATGAAATGATCACTTGTGAAAGAAACTCGTCGTGAGTAGATTGCGATTGCGTGTTTTGAACTGAAGTGAACTTTGTAGATATTGGATGCGTGTCTATCGAAAGGCTCTCGAGACAATATGACGGTGATATTGTTGTGTTTTGAAGCGGCGCCGAAGGTGGACTCCGAGGCCGTCAAGAAAGAGGAAGAGTGGCGAGCGAAGATCGCTGAACGAGTCAAAGGTAAGCCTATGAACATTCCTTTCTAACCCAGCAGCCGTCTCATAATCTACAATGCTCATAGCCATCAGTTCTGAGATGAAACTTCTTTCCTCCTGGACTGGCAGTCGAGCTCTTACCATCGACGAACCAAGCAAATGTGCCTTATCACTTGGGAAATCTGCGTTTATACTTTGAAAAAGAAGTCATTTGCTATTATTTGTGGGTGTTAATTGCAGAGATTTTGGCTCAAGAGGATGCCAAATCAGATGGTCGAGAGTCATTTGACGCAGATCATGTAATGCAGGAACTGGGGAGTGTAGTGAAGTCAGCGTGTCCTCGAGGTGTTAACTTCCATGCGGCAAGGACGGTTGTCGACAGTATTTTATCACAGCGGCAACAAAATCAATCTTAAACTTAATTCTGTTTTGGTTATTATTATTATTATTATTATTATACTGATTATTTATTACTGATATTGATTTGACTGATATTATAAGCACTTGTCTATGTTTCATACATATATGCAGAGGTGTTACCGAATAGACAGTGAATGTTTTCCATTAATATGTCAGTTCAATATGTAAAATTTATGATCTTTTAGTCAGTCGATTTATCAAGATGCTGTGTAATAATGTTGATTCATTATATACTGTTTTATTGTGCTTTCTGTGGTTTTTGTTTTAATATGTCCCATGTGTCCCATTCTCCATGTATTATTGTATTGTGAGTACGGAATAAAAGCTTTTGAACCTTACTGTAGTTAGCAACAAAATATGTTTGTTTTTCGTTGGTTTTGGATTGGAATATTTTAATTGGGATTGGAATATTGAAGTATTTGAATTGGGATTGGAATACGGAAATATTTGGTTTAGAATATTTGATAGGGATGATCATAATTATGTATATCGGTTATGTATTACTTGATGATCGACATATTAAAGTAACAGATCGCACAACGTACGATATCTCGTCTGACAGCAGTATCACTTGAATTGCCATAGCACTTGAATCTGAACATGCATCTACTCGAAGTGTTTGTAGGTAGTGAACATACCGCGGATGATTGTGACTGCATGGATTGATCACATCGCGAAAATGTTACCAATTTTACAAAAGTATTTTTCGACAATTCAAAGCGCCGATTAGATGGCGTTGAAATTGGTCGTTAACTCCTTTTGACTAGCACATTGTACACGTAGCAGTTAATCATAAAGATATTGCCTTCTGATCAATGCGAAATGAGGCGCTTTGATAGATTCAGTGAGAAGGTCTATCGTCGATCCAGAATTCACCTAGTGGACTTGTTTCACAGCACTGTTTTGGGATTTAATGAATGTTCGTGTGTATTTTGCGGAAAAATTGTCTCTAGAGGAGAGAAATCACACTTTTTAGAATTTAATGTTTTTTTAGAAACAGCTGAGCTCACTTTTAGAAATTTGTTGAGCATTATTCGTGATCGATTGATTTGTCGTAGACGTGGTTTTACTTGTTAGGACAGGGACTGACTGGCATATCAAACCACATTTCATCACAGTTTTGCTTGAAGCACATGCAACTGATAGGAAATATCCGGTCCTCGCAGTCCTAGATGAGGCATGCATAGACTGATATAAACTACCCGGAGTCGGTACGGTTTGCGCAATGGTACTTTGCAATGAGACACTTCTTTCGTAATAGCCTGAAATCTAGGGCTCAAGTGGAAGGTTTGTGTGCTGTTGAGTTTCATTTCTGATCAGTTTCGTGTAAGGAAATCGAACATGTCTCAGTTGACTAGAGCTACCTTCGTAATCACCGCTAATGAATTGTATTTGTTTTCTGTGCTTGCTAAAGCTTTTCCATAGAACAGGCAATATTTTGTGGAATTTTGTGGAGTAAATTGAAAATATTTTGCACATCGCATCACTTTCCCGAATAGTGTACCGTATTCCGTTTCTATCGTAGTTTTGAAAAGAGTCCATTTCCATCATATAATTGCTTTGTTTGCCGTTAAGTTGATCGTGGAATTTCTGTTTTCTAATTAATCTGTTTGAGACAATCCCTTTTTCAAAGAAAAAGGAAAAGTTTCAATATAATTCCTGCAAGTTTCGTTTTCCTTTTGAATTCAGGCTTAATTGGTTTTTGAAATGTTGTTGTATGGTAAGCAAGATCGCTTGTTAACATTTTAATGATAGGTGATTGATGTGAATGAATTACGGAATAACTGAACGATATATAAGTGGAAAAAGTAGATGCAGAAAGTACTTCATCTCTTGCATGTGCATAAAATATATGCAATCGTTTACCGGAGTGTTCAATCTGCTCTCCTTGACTAATGAAAAAAATCCCAAAAACCTGAGATTTAGTCTCAACGAACAAAGTTGGCAATAAGAAACCAACGATGTAAATAAATGCCTTGTCGTTCAATGTCGTTCAATTGCTTGTGATCAAATGAAGTAAACAAGTGGAATTAAATAACGATAATATTTTTATTACCAGTTAAATGACAATAACACCGCAAATAACAGCAGTAATTGCGTAGTAAAAGTGGTATTAGTTATGGAATTAAGGAAAACACAATTGCAAATAACACTGATGATAATAATGAGAGCTGTAAAGAAAGTAATAATGATGAAAATAATCGTAAATTTGATACGGTATCGAAAGAATGTTTTACGTGTGAAACTCACTAAACAAGTAATTCTACATTTAAAACACCTTAATATTAACGAGATTCATTGGTTTTGTAGCTGCAAAACCAATGAACTCTCGAAGCGATACAAATTTTCTCACAGAAAACCACTCAAAGCAGCACATAACAACAAGCATCGTTGATATCGGAATCAACACTCAGAGATTGCTGATATGCGCACTTTGGTGTGAAGAACTGCGTGCCTTAAACACCGACACTGACCTGCTGTGATGAGCAGTCAGTCGAGTATCGAGTCAAGAATCAAGGACGGGTCGATCGTTTGCAAACGAATCCATGATCAGTTGTCCATGCTCGCTGACATCCTGTGTCATCCCATAAACCTCTCGCACCTCGATAACCAGCAGTAGCACACGTCACATTTGATGAGCAACATCCGTCCGGTTCACTGCCTCTCCAATTCGTTAGTGTTGCCACCTTTCCGTTGGTCCAGATCCAGTTTTGACCAACTTTGTTCAGTCCAATCCAGTAGAGCTTTGCACCGGCTGCCACTGCGAGACCTGTATGACAAGGTGCATGTAAACACACGTAAACTAACCCGTCATTAAACCCGTGTAATCATTGTGCTGTCCATTGAGAATTTCCGAAAAACATGTAAGGAGAAAGAACCTCGCTGATTAACTGGACAACATGAGCGCTTGTTATGACTCATCCTAAATAGTATGATAATGGTGGCGTAACATCTCAAATACTCCATTCAATTCATTCGGACGTATGTGATCATAAAAGTGATCTGACTTTAATTTCAACACCACACCATCGTTGAATTCAATGCCTTGTCATGAATGAGAGTCAAAACGCCGAGATCTACATGGAAATCTCAAGTGTACCTTAGTCAGAGGTGTAATGAAAGTGGAATGATTCGAAACAGTTAACCGTCAACAAATCTGATTTCATCAAGGAACGATTGTCGGTTTCGTCGATTGAACCAAACGAGTCGACCTCGAAGAGCTGCACAGATTATTTCTGAGTGGTGGTGTGTGAAACCTCCCGTTCTGGCGATGTAGCACTGATTTCGGAAACGTGACCAATTTGCAGGACACTTACCTGTGAATTATTTGTTCACATATGGTAAATTAACGCCCGTGAATGCTCAAATTGTTTCTATATCAGTTATAATGCCCACCTGCTAAACATTTACAAAATTTGAATATATTTCATGCAGTCCTAAGCAATACTATTCTAGCCTATTTTGCCGTCTAAAATGATATTCCCCGTGTAATTCAAGTAGTTCTCACCTTCCCAATCATTAATTCAGACTTCATTACTTCATTACTCAATCATCACTTGCTATTTTTAATCTGAACTTGCTTAAGACATCGTATAAAAAAGATCACCGACCTCGTTGCTGAGCGCAAGAGGCTGAACTGAAGAGCAGCACGACGAAGATAGTCTCGGCGAACATTGCGATGAGAGCGGATTTCGAGTGAACGACTTGGATTAAGCGGTAAACCGTGGAACAACTGATTCAGTTCAGTGTTTGACCCTTTAAGTACCATAACAGCTTCATCTTGAACTCTGGTGCTTATTCAGTTGTTTATCAGCATCTTAATGATGTTACCGTATCCGGATTTGCACTTCCTTTGAATTCGCATTGCTATGCGACTTTTGCCAACAAGAATCACAGAACGAATCCAGCGATTCCATTGAAAAAATGTATTTTAGTAGAGGACATTTAGCAGAGGTGCCCTATAAACAAAATTAATTTTTGTAGCATTACCGAAACATTCATAGAGTGAGAATGCAACGGTGTTTGGGGCGGGATATAGCGCTATTTGTAATGCAGTGTGATCATAGCACATGTACGAACTGATATCATGTCAGTTGCCCTTCACCAAAACGGGATATAGTGTTATGAGTAGTGAAGTTGAGGAAGAATTTCGTGAGGCAATATGCAATTTCTCTAGTACTCGGATATTTTGCCTAAGAACATGTTGCCTAAGAATAGTTTGCCTATGGAAAGTATGTCTACTGGGCAAAATATCCATTAAAAACCGTCCGTTAGGCAATGTATCTTTAGACAAACTGTCGTTAGGCAAAACTTTTTAGGCAAGTTGTCCGCTCACGAATCTCCCTGGCATTGCTCTTATTCATTATCTTCAAGAGATCAATGGAAACTTGGTGATCACCAAGCTATTGTCCGTCCATCCATTGTTAAAGAAAGGTAAAAAGACATTGGTCGAAAACTACAGATCCATCTCTTTAACTTTTACTGTCTTTAGACTGCTGGAAATAATTACAGCATATAACATTAACCTTAAGAAATAAAACCTGATCAGGGAAGACCTATCTGGATTCATTAGAAAGAGATCGTGTACAATTCAGCTTAGAACAGTTATTAATGATTGATACGAAAAAATTGAACAGAATGGATACATTTGCTGCATATACGTTGACTTTCGTAAGCCTTTCAAAAAAAAAACAGGTTCAAAAATTACCAAAGTTCATTTAGACAAATCCATTACCCGCAAGAAATATGTTGGTATACCGTCGAAGTTTTGCATGTGCACCCCTTGCGCCTTTTCCTTGACTACGCCACCGCTAGTACTAATGGCACTAATGCCCAAATGGTAACCTAACCCATTAAAACTGCAATGCTTCGCTGAACACGGTTGAAAGAGCATCAAAAATCTGTTCTGTTTTGTTCTCACTCCACACCCGAAAATTTCAAAGCATTCTGTTGCAGTCACTGATTACTCTCTTCTGTTCCGTGCCTCACTTTTTTGGAACTGTTTTGTTCTCCTTCTAATAGAAACAGCACAGGATAGGAGAGTTTGACTAGAATAAAAATGACAACAATTATAACATCATATCTCGCACAACACGCACGACTTTGCATATTCACTCCACGATAATTCGGCAATGCCGCAAAATTAATTTCGTTTATAGGGCACATATACTGAATGCCCTCTACCAAAACGCATTCTCACATTGGAATTGCTGCACTCGTTCTCTCATTTTAGATTTTCAAAAACAGTGCAAGTTCGTATGAAGTACGAATCTAGATAGAGTGCTATTATTACGGCGCTGATAAACAATCGGATATGCACCACAGTTCAGAATAAAGCTGTTGTGCTACTTAAAGGTCAAACATTGAGCTGAATCAGTTGTTCCATCGAATTCCGTTCAATTTCAGTCGTTCACCCTAAATTCGCCGTCATCGCGATATTCTCCGAGGCTGTCACCGTCGTCCGCCTCTTCAGTTCAGCCTCTTACTCTCGGCAACGACGTCGTTGATCTCGTTCATGTCATATCGTTCACATGTTCTACTTAACAATGGCAAGTAATGACTGAGTAATGGAGTAATGAAATCTCAATTGATGAATGTTAGAAATGCAGCGATAATTCTTGTAAATATTGAATTGGCATTGTTAGCTGGCTTAAGTTTTTGAAATATCGTAATATTACTGGTGTGTTATACGATCGAAAGTGCACTATGATGATAAGACATGCACGGATTGACATCGTGTCGTTCGATTACCTCGTAAACACTCCCCGTGCTAAATATTGATGCACCTGGTCGTGAGTATTTTTTTGATGAATAAATTATATATCACATATTGACGATCGTGTATACTATCCAACGTGTTTGCTGAGAAACTCATGTTGTCATGCTATTCCAGTTGAATTTGAAGGGATCAACACGGACCTATAATCTTTTCGAATGCGCGATATATTATCGCTGTGCAGCAACACGGGATATGGGAGCAATCAATGGAAAAGGATAAAATTCTTGAATGTACGTGCCGAGCAGTAGTTTTGAGTTAGAGCCCTTCTAGAGAGCGATTCAGTCACGGCATTTTCAATATCCTTCTCATAAAGCATTACTGAAGTCATTCTGATTTTTCCAGCATTATGAACTATCTTTTGGTGTGATTTACGTTTATGCTTTTTGATGATTGTAGTACTGATTTGTTATCGTAATATTACTCTGGTTTATTTTAAGAGCAATTGTAGAAAATCTAAAACGTTACAGAGTGCTGTTTAGTTGGGTGCAGTTGAGTACTTTAATGTATGTATTAATGATTTAATTTATGAATGGTCAGAACTTCGTGGCGTTGAAATGTGCTGTAATGATGTATTCATTGATGTAAATAGATACAGAGCAGTGCTAAAATAAGTGTTAATAGGGCAATAATAAATGTTTATTTTTTGCATTTGCATTGTTATAATCATCTTGTCAAGCATGACAGGGGCATCATGGCGATCATCATCATCAAAACCTCGAAATGTGCTCACAACTGCGTGACATTTTGCGAATGGCCTTCTTATTGAATTCGAAGGTGATCTTCTCAGGTGCACTCTCCACTTCGATATCGCAAATTACCGAAACAATTTCCGTGATGATTTGATTGTAGGTCAGTGGACTCCTCACCGATTTACCGTCCGGAATCACTTCCCAATATCGTGCGCCATTCGATCGCGCCGCTGAACTCGCATCTGTAAAAATTATCTGTTCGATGTGAATATCGTGCGAGATCATTTGATCGACCTTGATCAATATTAAGTTACCACTGAAACGCATAGGTGAGAACTTGTTGAGCATGAATTGCATGTATTTGCTATTACTGTACCGGTTGAATAGTGTTTAATGCCGGCAACCGTTGCTATCACATAAAATTAAGAAGACTGCATAAGATTAAAAGCGCAGTTTCTTTTTAAGTGAATCGATCTGATCATAGCTATACACTGGTGGCTGAACATGGGTAGTAAGGTGAATACCACTCGATGATACTGTTCGTTGAAAGAATCCACGAGTGCTTCCAGGATCACTGGTCACTGCAATCAACCATAAGGCACATTTCTCTTGGCGATTCCTCAAGAAGGCTGAAACGACAATCTATATCAGTTGTTTTCAGTGTATTCAACTCTTGCTTATTTTGTGCATTGTCGGTATGTGGTGGTTGCTCATTCCCAGAGAGCGCCACCTGTTTGAATCATTTCATTCTGTAAAGAGATCCGCACGATATCTCTTCATCAGAATTCATTTGTGATTAGAATTCAGAACTTGAATCAAATAAGAAACATCGTGCAATGGGCCGACAGTGTACTGGTGTAACGCTGGGCTTTGAGGATCCAATCTGTTCAGAGGCCGTGAGTTCGATTCCGCGTCGGTCCAAAATCTTTGACAAAAGTTTGATCTCAAAGAGATAAACACACAAGAATATCTCAATTCAAGAGATATTCAAAAAAAGGGCTTAATTTTGACAAATATGGAACGTAAACGAACAGAGTTTTTCGCTGGCGTATTTGAAAGAACTGGCGTTATGTGGTGCAAACAACAGAATACACCCGTCGAATAGCAAGGATGTCCATAGGTCATGCTGAAATTTAGTTGCACATTCAGTTTGTGAATCCTTCAAATACAATCTCTTGTCAATCCCAACACGTGATTCAAACAATTAAATCAGTAAAAATTTGCTCCTTCTCGAAGTGATATTAAAGTTTGCCGTAGCATTACAGTTTTCAGGTATAGTAGTGGTTCTGAGGAGAATGACTGAATAATGCTGCTGTCTGCCTATTGCTTCTTGCACTGGCTCTGGTTAGAAACCACCTCATAGTTCATTCTGTTTGTGAATCCTTCAAATGCATAGTTCATTAACGTTTCTTGAGTTTTTTGAATGTAATTTTACACGCAAGCTCTATAGTCCCGCAAAACTGATTCATTCATCTACTGCAATCGGTAAATGAAATGGTGTTCACTGAGCAACTAGTGCAAATCCTATTGACACTTCAATGGTTTGTTTTGTCTTCTACTAAAAATATCGCACAACTTCTCTTGCAAACACCCTCGAATTTATTTCAACATTCCCGGAACTGATATCATTTGCTTGCGTTGCCTAGGATATGTGATTCAAGAGAACATCGCGAGATGAACGTGCAATTAATAAACGACATTACAATTCCAAGCTAAAGCGACAGGACTACACTAAAAGGGATGATTTATTTCTTGAGTAATTGACATTTTGCATAAAATCTTTCAGGAAATACCACACAATCGTTAAGCACACTAAATTCCACCGAATAGGCCGTCAGAATTCGGAAATATGAAATAAAATATCACCATATCTCTAGGTGTAAGCAAACTTAGGGCGTAAATTGTTGATAATTAGATCACGAGTACGCGCTCTTTATCAATTTTTTCGATCAATTTACAAGAAAGGAACACAAATTTCATGAAATCCCCTTAAACTGATGTATTTTTTTCTGGAAGTGTTGCGTTAATCAATATGAACATATGGAGATTCAGTCGGAAAAGTCTTTGTTTAGTGGATTAAGCAGTTGTACATTATTATATGAGAAAGAAATGTGATATGTTTGTTGATGTGAGGCGAAAATGGATTTGTTTGAGATGGATGAACGGATGTTTAATTAAGGAAATGTATACGTAACCTTTTCCGAGTTGATTTCAATTAGTGTGATACTCTTTTCAGCATTCGATATCTCGAAAAGAATTGTGTTTGTGGTTTGATCTGAAAGCGGAAGTGAATTCAATCGAGTGCTTCTGTTGTAGACATTTTTTTGAAATTAACATACGTCATGCAACAATCTCTCAATTTTTTGCTGAAATGATTCATAGAAATGGATTCATAGAATCGAATCCACAAGTTATCATTACTGCGACTGCGTTAGAAGTGCTCGTTTTGCGAAGCTCATTTGAAGTTGAGAACAAATTTTGGAAAAAAAAGATACAATATCATCACCTCACAACGACAGGTTATCATAATTCTTAAGGACGTGAAATGAACTGGTTGTGTGCAATAGAGAAAATCTTTTTGGAAGACCATATCTCGACGAATTTCAAAAAGATGAAAGATTTGATCGTTTTGAATGACCAAGCAAAATCACTTGAAACCTTCAGATCATGGAATACGAAATCGAAATAAGCAGAACAAACTCTGACTACATTGTGGTCAGCTGAGGCATAAGAACGGTTAAATAATGTGACCTGTCTGAAAAGACGAGCCGGCTGAGCCGAGCAGTTTCGTAACAAACGGTGCCGTGTTACAAGTACCGCAATCGACGACAACCACCGAGTATCGACTTCTAAAATATTCATTTATTAATTTTCACTGAAACACATCTTTTCATATGTGATGATTTGCTGTCATCGTTGTGTGTGTGTGAGGGATTTTGTTGTTGCATTCGAAACTCCGCTAGCGTTGAGAAGGTTTCGCTGGCGATCAGTTAGTTGCCGAATTATGTTGCCAATTAAATTTACTTCTTATGAAGAGGCCCCGGTGCTTTCGATGAACACCCACACTTGACTGCTCAAGAGACGAGAATTGACGATCAAGCGATCGAAAAAAAAATTTGTAAAGCTGAAACAAAAATCTGCTAAAGTGCAGTCCAAAACAACTTCCGAACTGGAATAAGTATCAATGATAGAAGAAAGTATTCATAAGACTATGAGACACTATGCGTTCATCATGAAAACTCAAGTATGAAAACTAAAAAAGTTATGAAAATGTATCAGAGGCACAAAAAGATGTCCACTGATTCTGGACAACCAATGCAGTGATGATGAAGATACATTTTTGGTTTGAAAACTGTGAAGAACATCTACGATAGATGCAAAAAATAGTTGAAAACAACTGATATTTATAACAACGTTGAATTCCTGGTAACAAGGAATTTCCCAGAGAATTCGCAATTTGTTGGTGACTGTTGAAAAGATCTGAATGACTGCTCATTCGGGAAGTCAAATGTTTGACAGTGCTGGAAAACTCGCAAACAGGAGAGCAACATGAGAGCATGAGCAGATTACTACTGCTCATAAGCACGAACAGTGAGCAAGCAACCATAAGTGTACTTTTTCATGAGTAATTCTGACCACGCGAACTCGTCAGCTTCGGCCATGACCAGCTCGAGAATTTGTACTCTCATCGTGAGCAATGAGAGTGAACAGCACCATTTTCGAGTATCGGTCATCCCTAGTGGCTAGAGTGTGAAGCGCTTCTTCGTTTAAGCATGCAAGATCATTTAAGAAATTGCATCAATGAGCCTAAAGTCATGCTTTGCTTCATTGTGTTCATCTGTTGAACTCAGTGAGTTACTAATAAGATGCTTGACAAAGAGCTGAATAAAGAGCGAGTGCGGACATAATATTAGAATTTTTATAGTTTCAAAAAGCACAAATTTCACATAACTGCCTAAAGATCGTTCACGCCCGCCCAGCATCATACCAGAACCAGTACGGTGCAGACAAAGTCCGAGTGATTTTAGAGCTCTCTGTTTCATGATTCAATGATCTTCGAAGTTGAATTACGAGTTGAACTAACCTGAAATCATGAACATATTCTAACGTTTATGACACTCGTGTATCCGTGATTATTCATCAACGATACGAGTTCATAAGAGTGAATCTAGATGATCAATTAGGCAAACAACATAATCAAAATACCAACTGATTTTCGGCAAATCAGTACGAAGTCTCTGGAATTTCTTGAAAATTCTCTATAAAATGATATCGTAGTTCGAAAAGATGTTCACTCCCATTCTCATAATACTACTAAGTTACCGGAACTAGACGCAAAGAATACCAGAAAATGGAACGAAATTATTGGTTGACTTTTGCATTCAACCGGAATCATTGAAACGGGTCTGTTGGAATGTAAAACGCTGAATGTTCCAATTGCAAACTCAAGAACATAAATTAATCACACGTAATAGTAGCAGCCAGCAAAACTTGTCTCTTATCGCGAATCGATTGAAATGATTTGAATGTTTAAAATGAATTTGACTTGTTTGGATCAACCCTTAGAAGACGAAATTCAAAATGGTTCTCACACGCGCACAATCATTCACTGCTAGTCAGTGATATATCACGAGCACGTGGTATCAAATGACTTAGCTCAGCTATAGTACGAATAATATAACGGGAAGTGTTCAATTGATTACGAGTGAACTTAATGACATTCATTAAAATGAAATGATCCTTTTGTAATGAAGTAATGAGAAGAACGCAGCGTTTCGTTGCAGATATTATCCAATTAAGATGGAAATAATTTCTACCCGACGAATGAGTATCAGAATTGCTCACGCACACCAATTATGGCTAAGCACGTACGTCGTCATTATTATTTCTCATCAAAAGCCTATCGAACCAGCACTGCGGGCCGCCACATCAATGCAATTGCCTCGTTTGGAAATTTGATCGAATTCCCGGAATTGTCTCAGAGCAGTTTTAATTGGAAAACGCTGTTTTAATTGGAAAATGCAATGCCAACAAAACATAGCGCAATTACTTCGAAACCAACAGAAAACTTACGATGGTTAAAAAAATCGATATGGATCAACTAGACGAAATGCGCTTCAAGAAAATTGCCCTTACTCTTAACTACGTGAAGAAATGCCACTGAATGACTAACAGTTTCAAAAAGAGTTGATGATTTCAGTCTAGAAAAAATTTCGACCGAGATGACAGCGTTTCCATCAACACATCATTCATCAGTTTCGAGGAAGTAGCGATTTTTTGGATAATATTCGACACTAGTAATTGCCCTAGAAAATCAGCTATCCCAGGACTGATTGATCATTGCTGGCTGTAAGCCGTCGATGTAATCGACTCAGTCAGTCAATGTATCAGTATCGTGAAACCATGAAGGATGAATAGGATGATAAACGGTAGAAATCACAGTCGTAAGACCATCTCGACAAATTTATTCGAGTGAGAAGATGGAAGCAGTCCATTGAGAATGTTTTGTCCATTTCAATTTAAATGTTGGAGAAGATTCATCCATTTACATTCGATGAATTGAAATCTATTAACAAATAAGGATAAACGACCTAATCATCATAATGGTATCATCAGTCAAAGAGTATTTGTTTTTTTTCGGAATATATTTTTTCATCTGTCTCCTATGAATAAAGCGAATGATTTGTTCATCTAAGACAGCCATAAAAGATTTACTGGCAAGACGATTAGCTGCAGTTAGTTCAGCGTTGGATCAAAAGTAAAATTCTGGTTTACTGAATGCTTTCTGAGGTGCGAATGCGAGCAGTCTATATGGATTGTAGTGGATTGTTAAGGGTGAGTTGAAGAAGAATCAGAAAAAAGCGATCATGAATAGCGAACGTAATTGAGATATCAAGCACGGAAAGCATTCCTCCACATCGTCAACAACAACAAACGCATTGAATCGTGAGGAAATGAACTCTCGTTTTTGTTTGCTTGATGAATATGAATCATTAAGAAACGCTCGAAAGCAAGAGCGATCTTCCCGATCGCATCAGTGGAAAATTGAATAAATTGTCTGCAAGTACCTAATTATATGTGTGGAAGAGATATTCGTAATAATTATTTCATTGGCTGATTCTGATGTGCGTCGTTTTTCATTACTTCATTCCAACTTTCTGCACTGATCGCACCATATTTGAAGGGGTGAAAGAATGGGCAAACAACTGTTGGATTAGATCTGCTTGATGGAATTTTTCCATGGAGCAGACGGCAAGATTGCTTGGAGAAATGAGAGAGCAGGTCAGAGTGTGAAACTTCACTGTTTGAATATTAATTAAAAGTGTTCATCCACTAAATGAAGCACTCCGAATATAACTGCTGTCTTGCTCGGAACGAGCAGGGTGTGAATGAAATAACCAAGAATAATAAGGATTTCATTTGAAAAAAAAAGAGCTAAGTGAAATTTCGAGTCAGTGAACTGTGTGAATGCCGAAAAGAAAACCCGATTTTTTCAACGACTCAAACTAAGAAGCTCATTTAAGATATGGATGTATTCGCTCGCATGATCACAACAAGCTTTCCATCGTCTTGTGCCCAGAACAAACGTTCTGCACAAAAACTAGAGTTTTTCAAATCATGCACTTATACAATTTTATCAGTATGTGTTGCATGAATCAGTTACTTTCGATCTTAAGTAGTGTCTCTATCTGATTCGGTTACGATGTTGTTTTCGATGTAGCGTGGAACGTCAACATCCAAATAAAGACTTTTAATGATTTCGTCGTATCGAATATGATTAATGAAGAAATATATTTTCATAATAATAATACATCAGTCCTAATTAATATGCCGTTTCAGCTAAATATCAACTGCGATATTTTAGTGCTGTTTGAATATAACAAGGGAACAATGAGATATGCTCATCGAATAAACAACATCATTGATCACCCAACCAACCATCATGATAACAAGCCATCGATCATAAAGCAGCGCATTCACCTGAGAGAAACTAACCTCCATCAAAAATATCAATAGAATTAAGGAATTGGATGAACGGGTAGCTTTGAGATTGTTTTCGATGATGCAAGCATGCATGCACTGTTAATGATGGATTGCTGCGTTAAAAGGATGTTCATTTGCATAAATTATGTGCACGACTCTAATATATTCCAGAAGATGGATAAGGAAAAGACACTTTCAGTGATTTACTAAACGATCAATTTTCCAAGTGAGAAATATTACGCAGACACGGAATAGAAACGTGCACCAATTCGTAATTATTTAAGTTCTCTCAACAGCAGATTCAAAAATGATCAATGCATAAATAGTATTCAAATTAATTTCAGCACAAAACCGTATATGTGGTGCGGCATTTTCAGTAATTTTCTACCAACTCCGTAATTTTCACCTAATGAAATATGGAGCTTAAATTACATCAGAGAACGCTGAAATCTACCGATTGGATTCCGGAATTCCAATGTAATTTCTAGATGTTCAAGTAAACTAGAGGCTCGAATTTCGCACGGATTACAGCTGATGATGGTTCTGTTCCGCGCTTTTGGCAAACTGTTTTATTCTATTCTATACCGCCGTTCAGTTGTTCTGTTCCATTCTGTTCTTCGCGTCCTTTTTTTCTGGAAGTGCTATGTTCTATCCCTTGGAATAGAACGCGAAGAGAACAGATTGACTGGAATTGAAACATCACTAGTTACGGCCATTCAAGTCAATCGCAAAATTTGAAAAAAAAAGCTTATTGTTAGAATATTCGGAATATCAGGCAAGATGTTGAAGGATTATGAGCAAAATTCTATTCCATTCTCAGGAATTGTAAATTATTTTGCGATCATAGATTTATGAAGAAGTGATACTTTTTTAAGTCCTTCAATTTATTCACAAAAGTCTTAAATTAGACTTGAAACAGGCATTCAGATTGAATGCGCTAAACCTGAGTGATCAGAGCGTAAGCTGGGCAGATTAGCCTGAGCAAGAAATCCAATCACATGTCAGACAGAGTGGCTGAACTTGAGCCTGATGGTACAAAGGCCGAATGTTCACATAAGCTAAATGTCCAGCCACGGTACTACAACTATCGCCTAGAGTTACACTAATATTATGTTCATGAAAGCTCAGTCTTCTCAATAGTGTTTGTTTTTGGAAACGCCGACGAATTTTTGTAGTAGCGAAGATGATTGTAAATGTCGTCAAAACCCAAAATGACCATTCAATATAATCGCAAATTACACACTTCTCAAGACATATTGGTCTCTGAAGGCAATAAAGTGGTGCTTGACGCATTGTTACGCCAAACATTCGGCAGATCATTTCATTGCGAATATCATAAATTCAATAGTTGCGGATGCGTCGTTTGATATAATTGAAGTGCATACAAGCAAAAACGAGCTCATCATTATCTAATGCATAACAATGCAGCCGAAATGCGCTTCAAGTGTGCGGATCTATGTTTATTAGCTTTTTGAATGCATATTTGAAAGATACTGAACCTTGTCTAATGGATGGTATCTATTAGAGAGGATGTATTTAGCGGATATCACTTAGACATGAGTTGTTGGTGCAAAATGGGAATTTCGCGATGGAACCAAGACGATTAATAAATATTTTTATTACGCGTGACCGTGTAACTAACGTCTTTATTATCAAAAAAAGTCTTCTTCAATTTGTTTGGCTCTTTTCATATCTCCCAACGGTATAATATTAGTGGCATTAACAACGATATTACACAGTCAACCAAACAACGTTTGATGACATTAATGAGTCGTTTAAAATAGCAATTTTGAGCAAACGACATTTCGAGTCAACTAATGAAGATTCAGCATTGTCGATGCGGGATGGTACGGAAATTATCTTTCTGATTACATTTCATGTCGTGGATAATCGAACAAACGGTTTGCTCGACGCCGTGCAAACACATAACAATTCAGTGGTCGCTCATCTTGACGAAGATAATATTCATGTAACGCTCGACTTTAGCGAATATCTTAAAGGCAACTACGTTCAGGTAAATGAAACCAACTGAAATTTGATGCTCCCACTGAACAGGCTCAAGATGAAATCTTCAACTTAACATGAATTCTAGAGATTCCTAGAAGCCTTAAAAACTCAGCCAGTCAGTGAAGCATCATTTTAGCTCTGACTGCCCTTATGATTTGTTTTGTTCGTAATCCAATTTCTAACTGATTAATTCGCAGTCGTATACGCCGGCAATAGACTCCCAAGTTGAGTACTATATCGTAGTTGGAAGGAGAGGAAGTTTTCGAGAGCAAACGTCAGTGTTTAATCATAGTTGTAGGTTATCAACAATTTTATGGTTATATTAAAGCGAGCCATCAAGCGCAGATGTTCAGTAAGCATGAGCAAATCATGAAAGATTTATGGACGATTTGTTGAATAGGTGTTTTACTGTGCTAATTAGACGAGAAGAAACAAGCTGTTTGCGTTGAAAACCTATTTATTAGCATCAGTATGTTAGCCAATTGTTCGTGATATTACTATATCTCGTGAAGGTGTGAATAGGACTGAATTGAAAATGTGATATCAACAAATTGTTCCACTACGATAAAATTTCTTTTCTTCGATTGTAAACCAGAGCATATGTGGCTTTGGATAACCTTTTCGAAGTTGACGTTGACAAATATGATTACTTTTTTGACGACAAATATGATAATAGTTTCCGTTCCGTTCCGAAAGCACTCGCTGAAATCTTGTGACAAACTTCAAAAAAGCAATTGAATTTCTGAGGTTGAGAGTGTTGAGATAATCTGATGTCGAAATAAAAATTTTAAAAAATTGTTTCAAATGTTTCAGTGAGTAGGTGCGTAATCCTCATAAGCCGATTCACAAGAGTGATGCAGTGCTTCGGGGATGCCAAGTCTTGATGATTGAAGATTATTTCATTGATTAAGGTGAATAAATTGATTATCCACTCAAACTGGTCTCACTAAATTCTCAGTAGCTGATGTCAGCATCCGATTGAATTATCAACTGATTGATATTACTTTGCTCTTTGTCAAAGGCAATTATTAATTGATTCAGAGATCAACTAGAGGAAAGAGCTCGACGTTGCTTTCATTCCGTTGTTCAAGAGCATTAATTCTGAGAGATTAGTCTTTTTTCTTGTTTATGGGCATATAAAATAATATTTCATATCTAAGAGACACACTTACTGCGGAAAGTTGTGCTGATTCATTGCAAGTAAACTGCTAAGTACATGTTTCGAGATGAACCAGGCGAGTTATATAAGACAATGAATTTGAGTGTGAGATCCTCAAATTGAGCCTTTCGTATTCGAGAGACACTCGTGAATGCAGAAAACAGCTTACCTTCAGCGTTTCAAAATCCCAATTATCTGAGAAATTCTGACTTAAGCTCTCCCAAGGGCCATCAAGAGAGATAAGAATGATTCCATGACGTAATCAGCTTCTATAAGCAACACAAAAACCAACGATAAATCCATATGGGAGTAGAGGAGGCAGTCAAGAGGAGAATTACAATGAGCGAAAGAAACGCTCGTATATTCGAAATTAATGAAGCGATGGTGGATAACTTGGACTTTGACTACTCAATTTGATTTGAGAACAGTCGCGATAAACGAATCTTTTTTCCATATTGCGACGACTTCTTTGGTCGAGCTCTTCATCAAGTGCTGTTTGAATGCTTCATGCAGTTGCACACACTTCATCACATTAAAAATTGCACCATTTCAGTCACACTGATCAAATTAGAGTGCGTCCATCGGTCGAATGTTCATGAAATCGATCAAACTTATCGACGTATCAAGATCCCTAGAGCTTTCTGCTGCTTTCCTCGGGCTTGTTTCATAAGTATATTTGAGACGAATACATAAGTTGTGTGTCGAAACGACGAGCAGCAACCAAAACATTTCGAACGCTCTTCGAATTGATTAATGTTCCGTCAAGAAACACAAATAGCCCACTGAAAAGATTCTGTTGTCAATAAATGATGAACTCGCGAAAGCTGACTCTGTTAAGCACCAAATCGAAATGCTTAAATCACGGAATGGGTCTTGATGGTTATTGTTTTAATACCTTTGCACTTTCGCTATTAACAGTTAATCTCATCAAGTGAACATTCGAAACACTTCAATTGAATGAATTCCCATGAAAATAACAAATCTTCGCGGTCACTCGACAGCATCCATAATCTGATTTTGAAGAGCCGAGACCAGACGACGTTCATGCAGATAAGAGCGCTTCATTTTCTTCACGAACACTGAATTGAAGCTGTGGCTGACAATGAGAGACTTTCAGCTAATTTGCAATGAATCGAATTTAGTGTGACACTTGCAAAATAATTTTGAATTGTTCACTACAAACTATGCGTCGTTCACTCCTCGAAACGATTTATTTCGCTGCGTGAGAACAAAACAGAGTCCGAGATAAGAATACTTGAATGATGTCCTCACCAATGATGCCATCCATCTGCGTTGAATTTCCACTAGTTATGGTTGAAATTCTCAAATGAAGAGTTTTTTGAATATCAGTAAATGTTCGATCGCAGTTTATGAGCAACTGTTCCGTTGAATGTACACGAAGAAAATCACAAAAATACTCGTTGTTTATGATAATGGAATGATTTTTCGTTAATTTTGACTGAAACTTCTTTTGAATTTTGTTTATTTGCCACTGATTGAATTTTATGCCAAGCACGATTTTTAGTTGATATTCAGAAACTTGTCACCAATTGAATTATCCGTTTTAAAAGATTTTTTCAACTTAATGGTATTCATTCGCCGCTTCCAGCAGACCTTTTCATTATGCATTTCATCTTCCGTTCCAGTCATCCAGATTCCGATGTTAGATTCACGATCAACAATCCAATATCCTTTTAATCAATTCGCTGTTCCCGCGAAGCAATAAAATTTATCATTTACTCGATCACCAGCTCAATCAGTTGGTTGCACTTAAAATTATCGGCAATTCATAGGCGCTATTTACTTATCTTCAAGCTTAGTTTGGAAATTTTTCGTTGAATGCGTGGTGGCTATTCGAGCGAATGAATGATAAGTGATGCATCAATAAATGTTGAATGTGTGGAGAGTATGTTTATGACATTGAATCGGCTGAAATATTGATCACTGAAGCGGTCAATTTCAAAGAATGCATGTTTCCATGATTACGAACCGTAGAAGATGCGACTCTTTCATGTTTTCAACTAGAATGAGAGGAGAGGAGTGTTTTCAGCAAAATGAGATCGGCAATTCTGCTTAACGTTTTGACGAAGACAAATGAAGAAAAGTTCACTGAAGTGTCGGCTCACTTTCAGCTTTAGCCGTTACAAATCGATTGCTGCGTTTGTTTTGCTTCGATTAGCCTGATTCTATGCCCATGCAGAAATAATCAAGAACAAAGTTAAGGTGAGTGAGTGGAACTAAATTGGTGGCGTGAACGGAAACATAAAAAGTACTCAAAAGAACAACAGCATTCATCTGAAACTATGAATCGATGAATGTTGACTTTGATAAAAAAGATTTAGTTCAATTTGAGAAGCTTTAATTCAATGTGCGCTAGCGAATTCCAGAACTGATAGATATACAGAAGATCTAGTGGAGGATTCGGTTGAGAATATAATTATTCCTCAACGTTTCCCTCACAGACATAAGCTTCCATACGATATTCGTGCAATTTTATAATATTTCTAAAGATCGCTCAATTCCAGGTGTTTGCATCTGAATTTGAATTGGGAGTGGTGGACAGTGAAGGGAAAAATCATAGTTTGCCACCTCAAAATGTTTTTCTTGTGATGCGTTTCAAGCAGGAAACGTCAAATATGTAAAATGTTGATTTGTGAACGCGCTTAAATGCATGATGACTTGTTGTGGCTGAACTGAACATTCGAATAAATTCAGTTAGAAATGAATGGGTGCGTTAGAGCAACTTCTAATCCTCATTGATGAATGATATCTGATCCGAATGAAGCAAAATTGAATCTGTCATAAGCTCAAAATATAATGAGATGATGATCCTGTAATGCTTGATTGCAGGAAAACATCAAATAATTCGCGCTTGATTTCTTGCAATGCATCATCTCGGAAGTGTATAATTTCGAGGTGAACTCTTTGCAAAAAAAACGTCAAAACATTCTTTGAAATTTTTCTTTGTCTAAATGAAACTGTTCTCCCAGACTGATGCATTTGGTTCGTTATCAGTTCAGTACACTTCATGATCTCCGCGGTGATCCTCAGAGAAAGTCTGCGATTACTTTCCCACATTTCTCATTGCAAACATATCATGCTGCTTTGAAACCACAGAACATCACGAAGAGCCGTTAATGAAAATGAAGAGGAGATATGGGAATGCTGAATAAACCGCTGAATAGATACCTAAAATATGTTATTTGTGAGTTATTCCGGTGATTTCGTTTCTCTATTTCGATCTCATTTTTAGATTTTTCGATAATGTCAAATCCGGTAATGTCCTCTTCAAATTTGTTGTCACTGTGAATTTTCGTCATAGCTGTATCCTTAAACAAGCTGAACACTCACTTCATATACGCTTTAACGCCGACGCAGTCAGCATTTTGATTTATGCATATTTTGATTTATGAATGCGCCTTAACGCCGATGTAATAACGAGTTTGATTTACATAAATATTGCTACATGAGAGTTGTGTGCATTTGAGGCATTACTGATGGTGAAAACGGAGTGGATTAACCATAAGGAATGAATTCGAAGTTGCTAGTCGAGGTTGCTGAAGATGCAAAATCCAAATGAGGCTGGAAGGGTGAGAGGAATCTGCTGCGATGACTTATCATGTCAAATCGTGAATTGCTTGAGTGTTGAACAAAATGAAAGTTATTGCGAATGTTGAAAAATTATTCGAAACGAACTGATTGAGTAAGAATCCATGAAAGGGTGTCCCACTCACACCAAGACCGAATGGGATCGTTTAAGTGATTTCCTTTTGCTGCTACCCACACACACACACACACCCTTTGTTTTGAGGGATTCTGTGGTGTAATTTAATCACAAATTGTAAAGTGTGCCTTGATTAGTCGCCCTATAATGATGGACAGAACAAATTTGTCTCCTTTCTGCAGAACACAGAGACTTTCATTGCAAGCCGCACATCATAAAATTTGCATAAGTTTTCTGACTCATTTGCTTCACGAAAAGAGATTCGTTTACGGATCATGCACATTCAGGTAAAAATGCTGGCCAGCAGAAACATAAGTGGAATATAAAAGTGACACAAAGTAATGAGATTCTTGAAGAATTTACTTCGGAAAGAGTGCAGAAATCGTACTGAGCGATGGACTGCGATAGTCGAATACTTGATCGTTTGGTGTTCTCAGAAATGTTGATGATGATGAATGCATATGCGATTGGGATATAGTTTAGCAGATAGCGATTGGATGCAGGCAGATATGATTCTATCAGATGAATGTTATCAATACGTTATCAGTTTGAAATTCGCTCAACGCTCACCGATCGAGTGAGTGTACAGTGAACAGAAAGAAGGGGGAACAGATGAAACAGGTGAAACGAGCACGGAACGTACACGGATGGACGAGCAAACGAATGACGGGACGGGTGATGCAACAGCAACTAACAAACTGCCAGCAAGCAGCTTACTTTTCGATGATATCGAACGATGAACGCCAGGTGGGCGTATCGAAGCTGCTTCCTCTGAATGTGTTCCACATTTGAGATTTGTTCATGGAACGTGGATCGGTGGATTGTCGTCGTATCTGAAATGATAAAACACCACTGTGATAATGCTTAGGTGATATTTAATCTTTGAATTCTCACCAGAGAATTCAATAAAAATTCATTGAATTGCTTCAAATGCATTGCTAGCTGTCGCGTCGAAACGATGGAAACGAATCGGTGCATTCTGAGCATCATTCATTCTCGGTAAACACCAGAAAAGGCGATTGATTCCTCGAATTGGTGTAGCGAATGGCGAAAAAACTTTGCATCATCTGAACAGCTAAAGCGAGAAAATAGCGAGAAGGTGAAGACGAATATATTACCATAAAAAATTCAATCTAAAAAAGTTATCGGCGAAAGAATTAAAACTGACATGTAATCAGTGCAGATGAAAAGTAAGGAGGAGGAGGAGGAGGAAAAAAGCAACAAGATGAATGCAAAATGTTCTAGGTTTCACTCCATTTCTCATAGTTCTGTAAGGATTCTGATTGTTCCAACTGATGCCTTGTGTTATGCCGAACTTCAGTGCATGGGAAAATTCCATTTCATTTCATAAGTTCATGTATTTTGTCCACTTACAAGTTCAAGTTTATACGCTTATTGGTGTTTCACATCAACTACAAAAAAGAATTTCTCCCACTGACAGCCAGAAAAAAAGCTGTGCCACAATTAAGAATACTTGCATTTAAGGTGTTCGCTTTCATCAAGTTTCAAGAATTCCGAAATTCTCCGAAATAAAAACTCACTTCGGCTCACAGTTTCAGTGAGAGAGTGTTCACAGATAAGTGTTATCAAATCTATGCATTTTGCTTACTTGATAAGCTGCAAATGCCTTGATTTAAGACAATTGATAGAAACGCAAAAATGAGTGAAAGCGCAATGAAAATTCAGATGGCATTCATGTAGAGAACTCATCATCTCTTTGTCAACAAACGGGAACTATTTCAGACTATTATCAGAGCTAAAATTTGGCTGCTTGTTCAATCATAACATTATTCATAGTTGATCTGAAACCAGGCAATTTGATCGCAATGAATACATCACTGATTTATAGATGCTTTTGCGTGTCACATTTATTCGCATTCAATGCTCACAATCAGCATTGAAGCACATTCATCCATCGCTTAATTTCCTTTCCAAAAAGAATATCTCACCAAATGCAATATTTTTTAGCAGGTATCTCTCCAAATGCGATATTTTAGTAGAAAACAATTGTCGACGCGTTTTTATTCCAAAAAATGTGGAAAAAATGATTGAGATTCACAACAACTTCCATGCAAAATTCATTGGACTGGCATCAGTGTCACGCAGTAAATGCCAAGAATGATTCTTTCAGAGAGTAGGTGGTGGTGGTGCTCTTTCAATTGCTTCAGTATGTTATCATTATATTGGGAATCTCATCATTATGCCAATTTTTTTGTTCTAGGAGACTGACTGATCTCAAGCAGACGAAATAATTGATGAAAATTGTCGGTTGTCGAGCGGCAATTCTTCGAAGATTGCATTCATAACGAACGCGATAACTGCATATTATTATATGTTCTAGCCGTATTCGAAGCATCAATATTCAATTGCACCAAATTTCGTTTGATGTCATTGTCGATTGCAATTGCTTCCTCATGAGAAGTATTCACTCATTCGACGAAGCCAGCCAGCTTCGCTGAAATTACTCACGACCAGTGAAAAAATAAAGTCGAAAATCATCATTATAATCGTAAACAATCATAGAAATGATTATGATATATAGTGTAATTGCTTGTCAATACGTCAAAAACAGGACTAACTTCTTGCTCTGAACAACATAGAATGTGCCCAATTGAGAGAAAAATGAGAAGTTTCCTCACAAAAATACTGATTTATCATTTTGGAGCAGCTCGTTCGAGTCAACCTCCTCTGAGATGAAGTTGATGTGCATATGATAGTTTGTGCTAGTCTTAAGGCATTTGCAAATTGCAGGTTGGAATTCAATGATGTCTATTAACCGTTACGAAAGAAATTCAAGAATTTTTTCTTGTTCGGAAAGATTCCCTCTTTATGATAAATCCATGAAAAGTTTGCGCAGCTAGAAAATTTTCTGGGTCAAACGGGAAGAAATGATCAGCACTCATTGGATGAAAAATATGCGGTTCATGTGGACTTATTGATGTGCATTGGAAGATTAAAATGGTTGAGATGGAAATTTTTTGGAAACTGTATGTTGCAGGTGCACTTTGAATGACATTCGAATAAAAGGAATTGGCACGTAATTGCCACGTAATCGGTCACTTTTTACGATTATCGCAAAATCATTTGGACTTTTCAATGAGACACGGCACATTCAAGCTTAATGTGAAGCAATCATCGAATAATTCTTGTGCTTCAAAGGAAATGAATTCTTCTATTCTGATGCCATATGCCATATGGTTTCAAGATTTGAATGATTTGCTTGAATTTCATTCTAATAAATAAAACATTTTGAAAGCAATTTTGATCTCTCGGAATGACATCAAATGTGCACCAGCAAAAAACTAACGATGTGCAATATTGCTAATGCATCGTTGAATCGAACTAATACAATATTTACAGCTGCTCTCTCCCTCTATGAAGTTCCTCCATTAAAGTGTAAATCCATCCAATAAATGATGCTGTTTTATATCAGATCTTTCAATGGACCTAATCATCTGTTATTTGATCAAATATACTGCTTAAATACATCGTGTTCTCGAGGGAATTTCAAAATTGCAATCAAATTCACTATTAGGCGTGAATCGAATGAATCCGGGCAGAATGTTCAGAATTTCAGTGGCAAAAGTACCGTAGCAATGCTTTATGAGAGATCAAATATGTGCTCAGAGATGGTGGAGCATTAGCTTTGAACATAAGAGAAATTAATGATCAATCGAAAGCGACATTCTCATCTTATTGACATCATTCTTGCGCTCCAGAAACTCCCAACTCGTAACATTAAACTGAAGAGTGAATATCGGCAAGTGCATTTGTTCACAGGTTTTAAAAGAGGCTCGTGATTATATTGCGTCGCAAAATAACGCCAAAATTATATTCTCATTACGCAACAATGAGAGTCTCATTTCCTGAAGCAGTTTTCTATGTAGAATCCCAATGTTTATCCTCCCTCCCTAATGTTTGTCAAAGAAAAGGCTTAAAATTGAGTTATCCTCATACGAATCAATTAAACAGGGTTATTCACAGAAAATTGTAAACATTGGTGGGAAAAATTTAATCCTTTCCCAATTTTACGCTCAAAATTAGCCAAAAAATGGCATAGTCATTGTCGAGCAATTTTTCCGATGCATGTAAACTTTCATTCGATTGATTATGAGCTACTAGTATTGCAGTGAATACAGTAATTTGATGTATCCTTCAAAAACGACGATTTCATATTCATGTTGTGTTGGGATCGTGCAATTTTCTTAAGACTGTAAAAGATTTCATTAGCAATTGGGATAATTTTATTTGCCTTTTCATTCAACCAGAAACATTTAGTTGTGAGGTAAATATGACGAGAAAATACTGGTGAATGTTCGTCAAGTAGTGAAACCATTAGAAGAGCCAATTATCAGAAGTGGTTCTCGTATGCTTCGTAAAGATCTAATTTTTATGCTCTGTAACGGTGCAATTACGCAGACTGCTGTGCTGACGTCGCCGAATAATCATTTTGAATGCCTCTTTGAAATGCCGATGTCATTTAAAGACGCAATGAAATGGTTTCAAAATCATTTGGTTGGAGACGTCAGTCTGCTGAGTTCGACTGTCACTTTCAGGCTCGTCATCCGATTCTTTCTTTTCACATTATCTTAAAGTTGAGTGAAACTTTCCAGCCATCCACAGGCGTCAGCTTGTTAATTCTTTCAACACTGGACCTTCATAACCTCAGAGCAATGGGCGACACACTCATCAATTCAATATGCAAGTGATCATTGATTGAAGCAACTGTGGTGGGTTGAAGTGGTCGTGATCAGTCAATCTGCCTAAAGACATTTTGCCTAACGACAGTTTGCCTAAAGACACATTGCCTAACGCACAGTTTGTCTAACGGACAGCTTGCCTAACGGACAGTTTGTCTAACGGACAGCTTGCCTAACGGACAGTTTGTCTAACGGACAATTTGCCTAACGGATAGTTTGTCTAACGGACAATTTGCCTAACGGACAGTTTGCCTATTAGGCGAAGTACCCATTAAAAAACCATAAGTTAGGCAAACTGTCCGTTAGGCAATGTGTCTCTAGGCAAACTGTCGTTAGGCAAAAAATGCCTTTAGGTAGATTGACCGAGTACCAAAGTGATCAAGTGATCAATTGCAGAAAAGTTTCTTTCACTCGCACGTATCAATATAATCCGTTCCTGTCACAACAACACTTCATAAAGAAAACTCAAGAACTGCCATGAGGTGATGCAGCAGCTAAAGGTCGAGGCTGGAAGTGTTACTGATGAAGGATTGTGCTCAGTTCATAAGGTGATTGCACGGGTCAGTCGTTCCACTCAAAAAGCTTGAAACTAACGAGAATTCAGTGCAGAAACTCGATGATTTAGAATAACAAATTATTAACGAAACGGATTCAGAAAAATATGGTGCACTCTCTTGTGCTTAAGTGCAGCGCTTCTTTACCTTTTTCCTGTTTACGTGCAATAAGCGATTGGCAAAATACTTCAACAGTACATAGAATCGCAAATAAGGATTATCATTTTTCGGTTTTATGCGATACCAAACCGGGAAAAAAGAAACAGCTAAATCAAAACGATTCAGAATAAATGAGTGACAATGGGAATTACTTTTCAACTGGACTGTGAAAATTTCTGAACGGAATGAATTGTTTTAAGGAATAGGAAAAGAGCAATTGAAAATGTTGCATAGCCAAAAATATTTCCAATTGAATTTTTGTTGTTTTACGGTACGAATGAGGGCAAACTGTTTCACATCGTAACTCAGTTGATCGCATAAAATACGGTGAAATTAATTTCTTGAAAATTGGAGCTCATTCCATTGTTCGAAGCTGCCGAATTGGGTAGCTGATGTTATCATCTTAATCCGTGCTCTCAATTCATAATTAACAAACAGAATAATTCGACGTTGTATTGGAATATCCAATCCTCTTTCTAAATTCTGTGACCGATATTCAGCAGATGTTGATTTTTGCACACCGAATTTTTTAATCACTGTTGTGGATGAATGAGATTCGTAAAGCACTTTTAGTCTTGTTAGTCACTTTTTAAATGCTCACTTATGACTACTTCAATAAGCTCTATCTCTAATATGTGATACCACCCTTGAAGGCAGCTTCCTAAACCAAAACAATTTCGCTGACAGCAAATCAAAATGTAGCGAAGTATGAAACATTCGATTAAAAAGAAGCCATTCTAGAATGAACAGAAAAAATGTTTCAATGCTCTAGCGATTATGTGTTGAAATTGTGGAAGATTGATCTCGCGAACGCAACAATTCAATTCCCCAGTGTACAACTGCTATCAGCCACACGATCCATCCACATAAATCCAACGAAACAGTGAACATCGTTCAGAAGTGAACAAGCAATGAGCTAAAATGTTGAGAAATTTTTTGCCTATGAACTGGAAATCTTTCGGAATGGTCTTGACTGGTACTGTATATATATTTTTTATAGATTCTAGACAAATTTTTTCTAAAACAAGCGTTTTTGCAAACATTTTCATATGCAGTCAACAGATTTCTGAGCAACATTCAAGTTTGACCACCCGGATACGGAATAAAATCAGTACGAGTAAAATCAGTGTGAGATTCTGTCTCACTCAACGATTAAATTCGAGAATTCAGCGTTGAGCTCTACTCGTCAACTATGCTGTATTGCTAAACTTGTGGTAGATATATTACTACTGAAAGTTTGAAATTTTTTGAGATATTGAGATGCAATATAGTCAATTTCGAAAAGCATATCGTAGTAACGAGATCAAAGCACATGCTTATTTGCATTAAACAGCGACTGAAGTGGATCAATCGAGCAATCAGTTTGTTGCATTCGTGAATCGTATAATATTCCTTCAAAATCTTCCGGATGCGCGTAGTTTAGAGCGATAAATTGCTGCCGACATGATTATAAATGAATTCACCAAGCGCCTCTCATCTTCTCACATTGAAACATATCAACACAATCACCGCAAATAACAACAACAACATCTCAATTCCGCAATACACCCTGTTTCTAGCGTTAACTGTTTGAATGAAACAATGAAACTCTCTGTCTAGCTATAATCCCTCTTTATTTTTCATTTACCTTAATGGAACAAATTTCAAAAATATCTTCCCCCAAGATTGTTTATTGTCATTCATTCGAAGTAATCTTCCGAAATCATTTGCCTTCTCACTCATGATGAGTTCGGTTCTCTTACGAGAGCAGTTCTAATCGCATCATTTTCACCGATTGAGTTGAGCGTCTAGGCCAAATTTAAAAAATCATTGGCCTGATGATGAGAGTAAACATGAGCAACACATCAACTGTAATTTAATTCCTTCATTGTCTTCGCAGAAAACTTACGAGGAAACTGATGTAGATGTTGTTTTGAATTTGGACCGAGCCTCTGCATAATATATTCCTCAATTTACAATCATAGACTGGAGGATCACTGCGTAGACTTCAATTTCACGCGCTCTCGTGAGGGATTCCATCCGGAAAAACCTTCTTACAGATGCATTCATGTGAACCGAAAATTCTCCGGCACCCGCCCATAGGAAGATTTGTCAGAATCCATTAAGAGGACCTTCTAGCGAGAGAAGCCCCATCGGAACACTGGCATGATCTATCGGATATCAGAACACTGCGATAAGGAAAGAGAACGCAAATACTTTGGTAAGTACTGATCGCTTTATTTGATTACATCACGAATAATTACTGTTCCTAAAGGCAACTGACTCTTGCACTCAACACATATATACGTGTGTTCCATGGATGAGAAATTCTCATTTCGTCAATGTATCGCACTTTTCCGACGTTTCATAAATTGCATTTGATGAGCAAAATGAATTCCTTTCAATAGCACTCACCATCAGACATGAATTGTTCATTACTGCGCATCATAATCAATTCAAAGCGAGGTTGTTCTTGCATGCATGAGATGCAAATGAGCAGTCTTTTGCATTAATTTCGATTCAATTCTTGCATTAATTTCAATGCTAAAATCTGGAAAACTGGATGTGAGTGCGCAGAAATAGAACCAAGAATGTGTCTCACCCTTGAGAAGCGTTCCTTGAATTCGCTTTTTGTGAGAAAATCATCAATTTTCGCAGACAATCTCCGACCGGCGTTAGCTGCGAGCATTGTTCAGGTGGTTTGTTGTTCGCGAACCACTTCGTTCCTTTCAGTTGATTACAAACTCTAAAACATCAACGAAAAAACATAAATTCAATTATCAGCTGAATATTAGTTTCTTGAAGAATCTGAGCACTGGGCTCTACGTCGCCATAAGACATGGATTTACGATAGAACTGCACATCTGATTGCGGCGAGAGATATCGTCAGATAAGACATCGTCATATGACAAAAATGACGATCATAAAGGTGAGCAAAATGAAACGCTTACAAAGGCTTTGGAAACTGCAATTGACAGAGTAACGGCCACGAAGCGATTAATTCTAAAGTTCCAGCGAAAATGCGGTGAAATTTATGCACTAATATTCGCCTACTGAACTCGAAAGATGTTTTCTTCAGGAACCCTGATACACCTAACTGAACAAAATAACTGCGTAAAACAATCGCAAGTTATGAAGCATTTGAAATAAAATATGAGTCGTAGCTGCCTGTGCAAACAAGCATATCCTAATTTGACCGATGTTACATAGCATGCACAGTGAAACAGAGCTTTGCGAATATTTACATCAAATATGTTTCCCAAGTAAGTGGTGGCTACGCCTCCGGCGATGAAATCAACATAAATGGCCTAAGTAACAGCAGCAGCAGCAGCAGCAGCAGTAGGATCTTGATTGTCTAGTCGAGTCACAGCATCAACATGGTGGCATTTTCTGATGATTAAATATCTTTGCGTCAATACTGCATCTTGCAGCAAAAAGTGAAATATCTCATTTGCTGTTGAGTAATCTTGCTCTTCAGAGGCCGAAAATGAAACATCTCACAAATCGGATACAACGTCATTGCAATTGCTTCAGTACACGATTTTCAAATCAATGTCGCATGCACTGAACAATGTTAGCAATTCCAGTTCGACTTCAGTACAGTTTTATGTTCAATACCTAAGTGAATATACGTTAACGGCTGCGGATCGGTTTCAAACTGATATCGTCCAGAAATGACACCTGTGTCGGTTGTCAAACGGAAAATGCACTCTTGAGGAGAGTAAGTTTCAGCAAGGCACTCACTGCTAATCATTACTGCGTAAATGACAGGGAAATTAAAAACATGGGTTGATCGAAATGATAGAAGTAAACGCAACAATGAAGTTTTCACAAAAATCACGGACAGCGGATCGCAAGGAAAGTTCTTGAGAAGGGAACGAACTAGATGATCGTTCTGAAATTAGCATTATCAATCGACGTAATCCGTCGCACTAACACGCATTAAGTCGACCACCTCATTAAATGATTGTCGCACAGAATGCCTAGAACAGAGTATGAAATGTTTTTTCTAAGAAGCGGAGTATTTCCAGGAACCGTCGCTTATTCATGATGTGTGCTAGAAATTCATTTAGCATCACCACTGCTCATTAGGGCATTCATTAATAAACGATTGTTCTCTTGATTGATATTCCCATGGCAATTTTTTTGCTGTAGATCTTGACAGTATCATTTTTTGGAATTCGTTATAACGAAACATTTCATCTGCATTTCGATATCTCCGACTGTTCCGAAAGCGAGTTACCTTACAATCAGGAAAATTTGAAGTGTTCTGTAAAGTTGTTCGAGCAAATTTCATGCCGTATTCAGACCGAAGTAATTGAATGAATGCTTGATCTTGTTGATCGTGGAGGGATCATGCGAAGTGAATGTAAAACTTTGATCTGATGCTAAATGTGAATCGCATCAAAATAAGCCAGAGCATTGATTGAGTCACATTGAGTTCAATGGATAAAGGCAATCGCAGAGCGATTTTGCTGATAAAACGCCTTTTGCAGTTTACAGCATTTCAGGTCAAGAAATACAACGGAGAATACGTTGAATGTGAAGGAGAGACACGAGATGAACAGCATCCATCCATAATAATTTGCGGCTGTTTGCAGTAAAACGCTTCCTAAAATTCAAGTATACTCAACAGCGGATTATACGAAATGGAACATGAAAGGAGTGGTCAATTAAAGATGAAATGCCCGTCAACATTGAATGTAAACCAATCTTTGTTGAGCTTATTGCAATACCTCACAAGCAAATTCCCAGCTGGAAACATTACTTTTACGATTAAATCTTGTCACTTAACACTCGAACGTTCCAGCTAGCCGAACTGATCAGAATATGTGATTCTATAGTTTGTTTGCTCATCAAATTTCGATCATTTTATGCGATATGAAATTATCTACCGCAAATCTAAACTGTTTTACGAAAGTGCACTATCATTTCAAAGCCATAATTCATCTGATCGCAGCATGAAATAAATGAAACTGAATGCGCAATTTAATTTTCCTAAATTGTTTCATAGGCTACCAACGAATTTCAGAATTTCATACGCTTGAATGTGAATTGTAATTTGATGACTAAATGTCAACAATCATCAAATGTGAAGCATTTGGAATCGAGTAAAAAATATCTCTTCAGTAACCACTCGCTCGCTCCTAATGTGCTAGCAACTCGTTATTGCCACTTCATCATCACCGTACTCTCTTCATCGGAGAGGTAATGTGATGCTCAGAGACAGGCGCCCATTTATCAGCGATGCACTTCGCATATCGTTTGAATTAAAGTCGAAATTTATGATGGATTCATGCGAAAAATGACACTCAATTTAACACCATCTCATGATCATCTCATCTCTAAACAACATTCAGCGGCTAATGAGGTTGCGTGATGCGCTCTTTGACCGTTCGCAGAGTAAACACATCTCGAGGGTACACATGAAATTCGAGTTCAATATGCTACAACTGCATGAATTTAGGTTGGATAACACATATAATCAAGCACTGCAACGTTCTTTCACCGTCAGTCTTATGCACCAAACACGTATTCGAGAGAACCGAAATGCTTGAAATGTTCTCCGTTTTCAGTCGTTTCCTCGAACAATTACACAGCGATAGACGCACTTAGAGAGAATAGGTAGCAATTTGATTTCTTCTGATAGCAAAACATTGCCTGCTGCTCCTCATTAGAAATGCTCTCGGAAATAGGTGCAAGAAAAAAATGACATGTTGAAATCAACTTTTCTGTTGCAAATAATCGTTCGTGAAAATATGGCTCAATAATTCAGCAAAAAAATGGGCAAACGATGGAATGAAGAAAGTATTTGAAACAACGAAAACTACAGTCACGATTTGAACATTTCAGTTGGTATAAAGCGCAAAATTGTTGCGCTAGCATCCAGCTAAACATTTTGTGATCCGGCATTGATCATCCGTGAGTCTTGTTTAACAAGCAAATGCAATTAACTGCAATGATAATAGATTTGACAGATTTGTTGATGTTAATTTGAGGTGTTTCTCAATGCACTGAAATGATCGCATGGAAACCGTTTGATTGCAATACCTGGAAATGATTTTATCATGAAATGTTACTGATAGTGAGATTTCTGATGAAAAATCTATGATCACATTTTGTTCTCCCTTCGAAAACTTCTTGCGAAAGTCTTCATTGTGTTTTTGCTATTGTTCGAAATCAAGTACATATTGCACTCGGTATTTATCAGCTACTACAGTAATTATAACTTTATGAGGCTGGAAATCTTAAATTTATTGTGAAGCATCCAGATTCCAGTGAATATCTATTCAGCAGTGACTTAAACCTATGACATGTCTTATTAACATCAACAAATCCATCAATTATCATCATTGAAGTTATTTGTAATTGCTTGTTGAATAAGAATCAAAGATGATCAATGCAGGAACACAAAATGTTTAGCTGGATGCTGGCGCAACAATTTTGCCACTTATACCAATTGAAATGTTCAATTCGAGAGTGTAGTTTTCGATGTTTCAAATCGATTTTTCCTTGATGTGATCCTCATATGATGCATCGGTCTTTGATGATTACCAGTTATAATTGATTACGAGCTTGTGATGATGAGTTGGTCAGCTAATTGATGCGTAGTAACAATTAGCTGATCAATTGTCGGATAGTACAGTTCCTGCTGTCAAGAAACAACTGCATAACAACATGCTTGAATAACCATAAATAATTGTGCAACCTTTATGAATCATTCAATAACAACGCAACGGTTTGTCAAAGCATGTAATTGGCAGACTCTCGATTGAATTATCGCCGCAGTACACCTTGGCAAGACAGAGAATTATATCGCTTTCTTTTCATCCCACTGTTTCTGGAGAAATTTTTCATGTATCATGATTGCTAGTATGCTTTTATCACTGGCAACTCTGTGGTGATCTCCACAGAGCAGTTCAGCTCTAGCAACGAGATATGTCATCGACAACTTTTGATAAACTAGCATAATTCTCGTAGAGCACTGAGAAGCTCTGTCATTATTGCGATGATTCGGAATCAGAAGCCAATGTGCATTGATTCTGCTGGCTATTGTAGAAACCAAAACTGTGATAGATCCTCGAGTCTATGGGCATAACATCTGAGTAGTTTAAAGTCATTGTGACAAATAGTTCTGTCACCTAATCCGAAAAGAAACCCTCCCATTGCACATCATGATATTAATGAATCGCGGTTTCATCTTTCTGATGGGTTCTCAATGGGAATCCGTGTTGCTATCATGAATGCAACATTTAAAAATATAAAAATATGATAATCCACATGAAGTAATCTATATGAAGCAATCATAACTAAACAAATAGCTTCTCGATCACATTCCTCAGTTCCTGAACAAAACCAGCTCATCAGGCATGCAATGTTGTTTAGCAGTATGCATATAAACCAGCATCGATGCGGCTAATGAACATACATTGTTTTAGGATAGCAACACAATAACAAAAGTACATTCGATGGCTATGTGTATTGATGTGTATGTAAAACATCAACTAAACACTCCATCAGCGATCAGCAAAACATCAATCACCGGCTGAAACTCGCAATATAAAGGCGAGAAACGAGCGCAAACGATAGCTGACAACGATGAGAATATTTGAAAATGCATTCAGATTATCCTCGTTCGATTGGCCAAGACGCCCTTACATAGCAATGCATAAATGACAGAAATGTCCACGACCAAATCATTAGAATGCATCAAATGATTGAAAGAACTTTCGTAATTGCCAACTATCATATTAGGTTGTTAAACTCTCATATGTCAAAACGTCTCAAGAACTACAAAAAATCCACACTGGGAATGAGCGTATAGAAGTGCAAAACAATTTTTCAACGTTACCGTCGTGCACACAGAAAATCTAATGCATAACTGATTAGCTGTCGTCTCATTACCATTGGTGATGGAATTTTCGGAGAGTTTTGAGAGAATGCGCAAAGATATCACATTGATTATCGTCATGCAGACATCAGCGATCGTGACTAAATCGAGACGTTTCAAACTGAGACTGAATCAGAATATCGTGTGCAGCACGCAAACTAAACTTGTTCACGCATACGCTTACGATGAATCCTTCTCATTAGTTCATTTTCATTAGCTCTCCGAAGAAAGAAGCTTTTAAGAACGGAATGTGCCACCAAACATGATAGGATATCAGAGGTACATGACATCTGGAGGTACAAGACATCAGAGGAGCGAAGAAATGGGATAGAATTAGCAAACTTCGAAATAGATAATTTTCCGGAAATTCACGGAAATCATTAAATTTGTTAGCATCAAAAATCTGATCAGAATTCGAACTTATCCAGGATATTCATCTTCCTAGGCTAATTACCGCTCGAATAGTCACTTCTGAGCAGTGTTCGGATCGAATTTTCAAAAGCCAACATAGGCATTGCGCACAAGCAAGAGTGAGGTGAATGCCTGAACGAAAATAAATTAAAAACGTAATTCGTGAAGAATGCATTAAAATTGAATAATAATTGTCAGGAGAATTGTAATGTTGTTATCGGGAGAATTGTTATCGTCATCGTAATGAGATCTAATGTCAACCTTGTCGAAACGTATTCGAATTATAAAACACATTAAAAATCCATACGTTAACGCACATTGCATGTATGTATTTCTTGCACATTATTTTTGCTCGTTTTAGCTTATCAATTCATTCACTATATTCTAACCACAAGTTATCATATCCAGCACTGAACGCTTATCATAACATTCAAACAATTTTTAGAAAAAATCTGTGAAATGAACGCTACCTTAAACAGCCGTTTCTTGGAGGATTTTTTTACTCAAGAATGATGAGATATTTAAATCTATTCAAAACGATTCTGCACATTTCAGGCTCAGATTTTCTAACATTGATATAAAGAGGAATGATCATTCACACGAAAGAGGGGATGCAAATTTGAAATGTGATAGTTCCGGGAAAGCAGTCCTGCATTTCACAGGATCACATCGCAAGTATGAGCTGAAGCAATTCACTCTCGATCATGCTGAATTCGGGCGAATTCTTGAAAATATCAGTCAAAATTTCCGGCTGTCAGCAACCTCGTAATTTGCTTGCCACCTTCAACGACTACATATGCTGATTTATTTGGAGAGTCGCATTCGATCACACGCTTCATCCATTCTCGGTAACGATTCCAATTATGTGATTGCGTGAGCGGCAGACAGCATCCGATTCCTTTCACGAATTTTTCTGTTCATTCGTCTCGCAGCACAAAATGCTTGTTTTATTATCCACATTGTTGGTGTTAAATCACGGAAAACTTGCACACATCAAGTCATTATTTCCATGTGTCACCTTCGTTCTCATGAATTCCAAATGCGGAAATAAATGGACTTATTCAGTCCTTCAATTATCATATCATCCATCATAAAATGCACTACACAGTTTTTTGTGCCTCCATAAGCGACGAATATGAAGTGAATTCTTAATGCCGAAATTTGAGATATGTTCAAATTGATTGTGAACTTGACACCTAAAATCTGTTCATTCATGTGGTACCAAAATCAAATGACAATGCCGAACCAGAAACAGAACTAGAAACAATCGTTGATATTTAAATTGCTAATCATAGTGTAAGGTGATGTGATGCTAAAGCGGCACTTTCAAGCGGTATTTTGAGCGCTGATAAAGTTGAATTCGTAGAAATTGTCGACTCATGCTTCGTGATGATCAACGAAATAATCTGTTGCGTGATCTGATTACTTTAACTTACTCATGCACTTTTTTTCAGAAATTTTCACAAAATTCCAAGACAACCAACCATTACATAGCAATTTTCGTAATCATCGTTCAATTGTGGAACTACTTTAGGAAATTCTTCTATCATGAACAAATCTGAAACGGCCAACGCAAGCTGAATGCTTGCCGAGTAAAGCCATCATTACTGGCATCAATCATCTGACAATGAGCATTTCTTAAACATTTCATTGGCTCTATCATGAATGCATAACACTAAGTTTTGGCATTTTGTTTTTTTCTGTCATTTTGCTGCTACGTACCGTTGACGCTTATGAAACTTGGTCTCGACAAGGTGATTGAGTTGAATTGTCCATTAAACTCACGTCTTCATTATTCTCTCGTCTCGTACAACAATCAACGACAATGATTGCTACTATAAATAGCAGTCATTGACGCAGTCAAAAGTATAATGCAGCATTCACATCAGAATTCCGCTTCAAACGGTAATTTTCTCCCTGAAATCCTAGTTAGACTCTTTGTCCGGTAGTTTTAGTTTCCCGGTGAGTTCAGAACATACTGTGAATTGCAGTTGGATTTTAAAAAAATCCAATTCGCGAATGTGACTTCCAGTAACTCACTGAAACGATCGTGCATAGAGTTAGTTCATGCTGGTGAATTGAATTTATAATCTTCAATTGATTTATTTGCTCTTGTTTCGAACGTACTGACGAGTTGTGAAAAGGAAATTTGATTATGTGACACGATCAGATGTGAGCCGAATATATTAAGGTTAGCAATATGTGGATCTCTGACGGGATGTTTTCTGATTGGCAAACGTATAATTTTCGTGCGAAAATGCAAATAATTCATGCATATATTGCCATCGTCACCCGCTGCTCCAGTGATCTTTAAAAATTCATCGCATGCAAGCACACATTGATTGTCAGTGCAGAAACCTTGCATGATTAATCAACAAGCCTAAACGAGCCGCGAAATCCAGTAATGCTTGTGCCTCAACAGCCACAAAAGCGCACCGATTCATCTCCTTACCATTTTTAGGGTTATTTCACTGCCCATTTTAGCTAACTGCAGTAGCAGTAGCAGCAACATTCCAATGAATATAACAGCAAAAGTATCGTTGCTGCTCTAGGGAGTCCGTTGACAAAAATGCTCCTAGTCAATGAGCACAGTCAAAAGGGCGGATAAATTGTTGCACTGGACGAAGACGAGAGGCAACCTATGCATTAATCATATCTTTCTTCAGTCAAGGTTCGAACATCGAATAAATTTTTTCAGTTTGATTGAAAACTTCTTCCTTCTCGGAAGTCAATTCATTCAGCTAACGATATTTACTTACCTGTCCTTACATAGCATTGGTGTAGCGATCTTACCGACACTATTACATCGCATCGCTGCATCGATTCACCTTTCTTACCTTGCTTTATTTTGTCTTATCCACATCAATTCGGCTTCAACGTATAATTTTTGTTGTTTTCAAGCTTCAAATAAAAGATTATTATGAATTTGCCGAAATGAATCGCAGCGCTGAAAAATGAACATGCCTGCTTGATTAATGAGCGAACGAACCGTTTGAAAGTGAACGCAAGCGTAAACAACAAAGCAATCATCCAGAATCAGACATTCTTCATGATGAACGAGTGAATGCGCATTCCTCATGTGAACCATCAAATCAACTCGCATAATAGCCGAAGAAAATTTCTGAATCTTTTACAGCCATCCAATCAGTTGTCTGTTATCTCTAAAATGATCTCTCAGATGCTTCGATTTTTCTTAGATTCTTGTCATTTGCGCCAATCCTCTTGGACAGACAGAATTCAAAGCAAAAACTCATTAAGCAATTCTTTAGAAAGTGAATCGAATAGATCAAAAAGGCGACTGCAATGCACTTTGTGGTCGATCGCATCAAATAAGCATCTCTGCCGGAAAATTGCACCTAAAGTGGATCATTTTCAAGAACTTATTGATACACCCTCTCAGCTACAGCTGTCATCTTCTAGTGAATTGTAAGTGAAAAGCACACAACGAATCGTAATTCGATGCAAGTATCACTGATAAAGCGCACATTGCTGCTCGTTTTTCTCCAAATTCTGCACAATTCCAAGTAGCTCCAATGATGAACTCCCATCGAAGAGGTTTCGCTCCCAAACAACACTCCTTAATATTGCACTCTACTGATGATCACATAAACAGGGTTGAAGCTGTTGCAACCGATGTGGCTGATCAGTTGATGACATTGGAGAAGTGAATTTCGTGGGCACAGCTAGGGTATAAGGTCGTAGCTATCGAAGAAGAGCTTGTCGATTCGCAACTCTAGTCATATTCAATTAAATCAAGAAAACTGAGCAAATATGATGTTGTTTGTCTCATTACCGTGCAGGTCCACTAACACAATTACATTTCCACCGGTGCGCTTATGAGTGATATAAAATGAAAATTGCTAACAAATGGTGACATAAATTTTTACAACTCAACAAAATCTCTTGCAAGAGCACTGTAATAAACGCGAATTGAATTGAATCAGTGCTTCACGACTGGTAAAAATTTTCTTGATCATTTTCATGTGCTCTGAAAAGAAAACATACCAAGAAAACGGGAATATGTTTTAGACACCGTGTTGAAAAACTACGAAACGATCGCATGTTGCAACATTTCCAAAATATTCCTTTAGCGCTCTTAATCAAAAATGTTAAGCGAACAGGATGATAATTGGTATACAGATCTACTCATATATCTACATGCGCGAAGTAATTTTAATAAAGCTGGATTCATGGAACTAAACTTATCAAAATCACGAATTCAGTCTCTATGTCATCCACCCATTAAAGAGAAGGCTCCCAAAGAAATGGATGGTGTCATTTTCTCACAACGAAATAACGGCATCTCGGAAGCTTTGTGGGAATCCAAGAGCGAATCATCAACATGATCGATATGAATCTCCATTCCATGTCATTAATGAGTTTGTTACAAAAAAGGAGACTCCAAGTGATAAACCAAGCAATGGCCATTTGCACATTAGACAGACTGTGATGAAGTTTGCCTAGATTGCAGGAATGTGGAAATGCACAGGGATTTATTGAAACTTAGCTGTTAATTATTTATAGAGCGATCACGACTGACCATTAGGGAGCAACAGGTTCATTAGTGATCCGTATCTGAACAATTCAAAAACCTTCTTTCGACAACTTTTGATTCTGTTTTTGATTAATAAATTACGTTTCAAATGGCGATCAAAGGGAGATACGTAGCACACGTTTATCGGCATAAGTTTAGGAAAGAACTAGCCAAAACATTTCGAACATGCTAGCTGTGAGTTTTGATTGATCGCTTCCTCGTTCTCTGCCTATATTGATTATTAACTCATAACTCATCAACTAAAAACTTCCTACTTTGGGAACTTTCTACTTCCCTAAGGATACAAACGATGATGTGTAAACGGGAGAAACACAACGATATAATTGTATCCAGGCAATGCGATGAATCGATGGCATAAACATGAAGAGTTATGAATCGCAAGAAACTAATAAATTATGAATCGTTCTGAAGCGCTGAAGTTATGAATCGCTAATAGTTGATAAAGTGAATGCGCCATTCAGATGAAAAACGTCAACAAAATTCAAATCTTCCCTGCAATGTGAACGATGTAATAATTATATTCAAAATATATCGAAAATAATAATTGAGAAGGATATACCTCGAAATCCTTGTCAAAATACCACGCAAAAAACGTCCAAAACGTTGGATATGCCTGTGATGAGAGAGTCTTTCAATGTTTCAAAATTTCAATGTTGACGTTTCAAGAAGGGTTTAGTTATTGAGAAAAAAATGTGAGGAAAACTCCGATTCACTTTCATGTGATCAAAAATGATTATGTGTCGCTGACTGACAAGTCATCCGTCTATGATGAAATGATTGAAATTGAAATTGCTTCGAAGAAAAAGGCAATCGGTGAAGCGAATAAACGGCGGCGGCGGTGGCTCATCATGACACCTTGTCAAGAAACGTTTCACAAAATTCCCAACAGATGAAAACTGCTCTCGTAATCAAGCGCAACACAAGTCCTTTAAATTTCAATTTTGAACACCATTCAAGAGCAGGTTACCGTAAAAAGCGTTTCATTTGCGGCTCCTTTAAACGGTAGCGTCGATCCTTTCAACCAAAAACAATTTCTTTCCATTTCACCACGAAATGCGCTTCAACCAGTAACTAGCTGAGCACAAAGCAACTGCATAATTCAGGGAGAACGCATTAAGACACTCTGGATAAATAACTCGTGAGAAAACAAAATGAGGATACGTTCAAGATCACTGAACAACCACTGGCTTCAGACTTCAGAATGAGTCGTCGTCATTTCCAATCTGTGAACTATCGTTAGTCGTTCAAACAACAAGGCGATAAGAGAAATAAATGACTGACGTTGTGAGATTCGACGGTAACATGCTCACAATAACATGTAATTACATAGTTTTAGGAGTAGATTATAGGAGTGGATTAATGTGCGAGTGAATGCAATTGCTTGAGTGAATTCATCGCTAATCAAGTTGAATCGTGCTAATTGCAATTACACATGCAAGCCTGACTGCATCCACTCGTCAAGTCAACACTCGACTCACTAAAACATCCATCGTTTTCCACTCGCCTGTTAAGCACATTTAGAAGGCATTTGAAAAGCGGAAACGGAATTTTATCGGTTTCGTTTGTTTAAATTCGTTCCAAACTCAGACTGAAGTTTTTGATTGATGTCGTTAGGCGTTGTTTGATTGCCATTGTGCTCAACGAAATAATTCAAATCAATCATTGAATCACGAAATAATTCACCGTTCAACAATTCAAATCAGCCATTGAAATATTCATTTCCCAATTTGCTATATCAGTGCATAAGGCCAGCAAAATTCAGTCGAACAAACAACTTGACACGTCAAAGAACTTGACACGCTGTCAGTCATGGTGCTGCTAAACTGTCAACATCTCGGCACAAGTAGATAAATTCCACATATAATACTGACAGAATGTGATTGATTTATACTCGAAAAGAGAGAATAAAAAAGAGTATCATCACACAATCATAGACAACTCGCATAGCGTACCACGATTCAAAACAATCAATCAGGTGGATGGACTGAAACTTCGAACAGTTACTTCACTTCCAAAATGCAGATTTTCATTGCTAAGCAGCAATAGTGTTGCTTAGAGATGGCACTGAATGAAGCGGAGATAAGGAGGAGTCGAAACTGAGCTCTATCAAAGCGATTATCTCGAAAACAATGACTGTGAACTGAAATCAGGTAATCGTAGTAGAATAGAAGATTAATCCTATCGGGGATAGATCTGGCAATGAAAGAACTCAGAAATGAGTGAATGACAAAGACTACCTTAATTGAGAAGAGTTATTTGAAGCTTCTCTACCTTCTCGTCCGCCGAATCGTTTCTATTTGAAAGTACACTGAATCAAGTATTCATGAAGAAGCGGACGAATCGCTGCTTGTGAATGAACGCAGTCACTATTAAGGCTGAATTGAAAACGAGGATTGGTTTCCATTAATGTCAATGAATTCACGTAAAAGAAGTGATGGCTTCTCAGGAAATGCTTCAGTAATCACGATTCGAGTAATTCAGCACTTAACCATTTGCATTTGCAGGCTCAATTCGACCACCTAATAACAAAATACTTACGGCCAACAATAAAATGAGATTGAGGAAAATAGAACTAAGCCGAGAGCTTCTACTAACATTTAATTCTCCAATTCAGTCCAATCATTGTCAAGTAGCTGCCTTCTCATTTCATATTCACGATTTTCAGACCAAACTAGAGGATGATTATTTTGCACGTGCAGATGAAGCATGTCTGGAATAGTCATGACTTGATTTCAAGTCATCGTTCAACATCTTAGGCGAGTCGAAGTCACTTGATTGCTTGTTTTGCAAAGAAGTCTCGATGGGCCACATCTGAAAATATATGGAACAAATGAAGAAAAAACCGATGTTTACCACTGGGTTCCTGAACAGTTTTTTCTGCAATATCTTAGCGTATTCTGAATTTGTGATGTATTTGACGTTATCACGTTCATTTTGTAAATATTCATATTGCACTGAAATACGTGAACAGATTCTATTCCGTCTTGCTCATATAATTAATCAGTTGTAAGCACTGGGTAACATATTTGAAATTATTCAGTTTCATAACATTCTTGGTCATTTTATTTACTCTTTACACTGAGTCTGACATGTTCCTTGAAAATCATTCTGAATGTTTAGTTGACTGTTTTTGACTCAGTCAAATGATCAAGAAACCGTCAATTGCGTAAGACCCTGATCCCTTGAACTTTTGAAAGGAATAGCTGAAATTTCTGTTCGTCTGACCAAAGCAATGTGTCCTGATATCATCTGTGCTTTTGCACAGGAACATAACATTTCATTCCGAATCTTTGTAGCAGGCAGCAAATTCAAATACCCATAAAAGGTGCCCATAAAAAGCACTGAATCAAATACAGTGGATCATTGGAGCTCATCAACTCAATTTTTTCAACTGTCAAATGAAACAGTTATGAAGAGCTCATTTGTTCCTACCGAACTTCTGGAACTCCTTCTCTCAACTGACTTCAAATTCATCACACCTCTCATTAATTCATTTCTCATCTCAAATTTGTTTCCAATACCTTTCACAGTCAATTTGTCTCACATTAAAAATTCAGAGTACGTGATTATCACCTTACCTTCATATCCTGAACTAAATTGCTAACTGTTATCAAACCTATTAGCTGATCGACATGGCGGAGTTTTCTTTTGCGGAACCGTCAGTTATTTCTCGCTAGTCATGTTTCAGTGAACTGTGCCTCAGATCTTCTCATTATCGGAATATTCTTTGCATCCACCTTGCAAACTATGACTTTTAGATTAAGAAATGCGCACATGTTGTCGGACAGAGATCTCAATTTCTTGAGATATAAGTTCTCAAGAAATTAAGAAGCACTAATAATTTATCCATCTTACTGAGCGCTACTTATGATATCGGTAATTTGATGAATACTTGGTGGATTCGCATGATTTCAATGTTGTTTAGAATCACTAAAGTATGTTTTTATGCCCATTTAAAATCTTTACAAGTGTTTCAGATAGCCTGAGTTGATGCCAATTAATACAGAGTGAACGGGATGACGATAACCTTCGTTTCGAACATCAACTAATGAGGAGGCTGAAACAAGGAACGAGATGTGCTTTCTTCTAATGTTTCATTTCAAAATAGGTCAGTTTATTCCCGAACTTTTTAACCATCACAGGTATTGTTTCACACAGCCGTGTAGTTTGTTCATTAGCCTTCACTTTCATCTGTCATATCGCTTGTTACCAATCTTTTTCATCGTCCGTCAATTTCAAAAGTCAACTTAGCGATTGTCGAATGACGATTAGTTTTTGAAGTGGATGAAATGAAATGAATCCGTGGCGATCACCCCTCAATGGTTGGTTGCCACTAGTCAAATCCAACACAGCAAATTTGAATCATAAAATGGTCTAGTTTAAACTAGCCAATGGGTGTCGTCTACTAAAGCAGCACGATGACAGCAGTTCCAGCGTAGCACACCTCATGATTGCACCCTATATGCGCTGATGTCACAAAATTCGTGAATATTCTCACTTCGGTGCGGTGATCTCTGAAAAAGTTCCTGACGATCTTGGAACACTGGAAACGATTTTCGATAGAGATTTTCATGCGAGCTACAATTGTATACGATTTATCACAAAATTAGACTCGGAATATCTCACTATCAGATACTTCGATTTTCTAATGATGCTTCAATTACACCTTCAATGCTCTCTCCATCGCAACCACATTCATTCACACGTCTGCTCTCTTCAATTCCTAAAGGTGTGAATATCGCTGATGCGCACTGCTCTCTCTCTGTCTTCGTACTGCTTTGATATCCGCCCATTGGCTATTCACGACAACGCCCGCGGAATTTCTCAAATTGCGCAAAAACTTTGCTAGAAACTTTGGTGAGGATATATTTTCTGTTAGATAACTGCTGGCAGATTATATCTAACTGTATGTGAAGTTTGACGACTATCAATTTCTGTGGATCATTTGTTGGAAATGTCAAAGGTAATTTAGAAATATTTCCTTAAGTTTTTAGAAATACATCAGATTACTGAACATTTTTATCGGTGGCATTCAAATTCTCTCACAATTTGTTCAAAATTTTAATGGAAAATAACTGCTGAAACGTTTTGATCCGTCGAACCTCGTTGATAGTATCATCAAAAATTGTTTCGTTTTCATTTCAGATCGAACTTCCGCAACTAGGTGACAATTGGACATCAGCGGATATTGTACGATGGATTAATTCACGCCAAGAATCTTCGGCGGTTCGTTCACGGAATTTTCATAGTGAATTCATGTGAGAGACACTTCCATGAGCTAACATGAAAACCTTACTTTTCTTGTGGTTCTGAGTTGTTATTTGCTTAGTATTGGTGGATGTGAAATTTTCATAATGCTGTTAGAAGGGTCGTTGTTGTCATTTGAATAGATAATTAGATATCAGCTGAATCACAACCCAAATTAGCCTCTGTGAAATGTTGTGATTTATATTCGTTGTGATTCGTTCACGTGGAAGGTATTTCGCCCACGGTCTTCTCTTCTCAAACTAGTTTTTGTATAACTTCCACCTAACATTCTGCCGTTTTCGATGGGGATTTATTGAGATTATCGGTTCGTTGCAATGAACTTACAGCATCTTGCCGTTTGATTGCAGGAATTGTTGGAAGCGGTTGAAACAGCGATTAGTGAGACAAGAAAAAATTTCGATTCAGTAAAAACGAAAATTGATCATATGAAAGAGTGAGTTTTTAAAAAGAATTTCGTATTTGTTACCTTGTCACAAATCATCCACAGTTATGGAGTTGACAGTTTGAGATGGACAGAAGATTGCTTTATTACAAAAAAAAACAATATTTAGAGACAAAGATGCGCTCGAATCATGCGCACAGTCTTGCTTGGAATTGCGTGATCGACTGAAGGTGGTCGTTGAGGCACAAGCAAAGGAACAACAACTAACAAAAAAATTCGATCAAATCGCTGTTTTCGATCAAGCTGATAGGCGAGCCTCCGATCTGATCAGCATTATCAGGGTGAGATTTTGCTAGTGATTAATTCTGGTTCGGTTCATTGTCCAATTCCACTGTTGTGGTGAATTCTTGAATTATTGTTCGATGTTTCGGTTGTTTGGTTGTTGGAATTGTTGCAGTAAAAGTTCTTAAGGCTCGAATAGCATGGAAAGAAGGCGTCAAAGCTATCGAAAGTCTTGACGAAGGAGAGCCTGCGTCCGAGAATGTTGTGTTCAGTTTGCAAGACGCATATAACATCTTCTCTAAGGTTTATTCTTCTTCTTTATTCCTTGCATCAAATCCACTGATATATTTGTACTTCTCAGTAATGTAAATAAATGCGAAACTTTTCTATTTGAATGATCTGCTCAATTTATTTTCAATCAAAGATTGAGATTTGAGCACCTGGAAAATTGTATGATCATATTTTAGTCATTTCAATCACATCACTGATTTACTAAAAACACTGAAGGGGGAGCAGTTTTACAAATGCTCTTCTGAGCGAGACGTATTTTTAGCAAGTGGCTGTACCGGAACGAGGTGAATTTTTGGAACGAGTGAAAGATGTCTTTCTGAGTTGGTATTCAACTCGAGTTGTACTAGCTCTGCAGTCCGATACGCCTGCAGAATCACTGTTAGCCCTTAAGGCTAAATATGATAGACTGGATAGAAGCGATGGTCAGGATTTGAATTTGCTTGCCAGTATTCGTGTTTTGGATGTCAGAAATGCGCTCGTCGATCTTGAATCTGATCGCGTTTTAGATGGCCGAAAATTATCCAATCGAGAAAGTTTCCAGTGAGATTCTGGAAATTTTGACGGTTTCCGGATGGCTCGCTGAAAGGGAGTTTCTCATCATGATTTTTAGATTTCAACGCGGTGATTCGGCACTACATCAAGGATCAAAGCAAACTAGAACTCCATGAGGTGGCCACCCTTCCAGATCTTTTTGTGGATCTTCAGCGCTCAATCTTGGCCAATTACACCAGACTTCGTGAAGGAAAACGGTTGGAGCACATCCTCAACTGCCAGTTTTTACCTCTCATCTTGATTTCATTTATCCAATTCGCTAACGAAATCCCGCATACCAATTGAATCATTTTGTTCTCCACCGAATGCCTTTTAATTTACATTTCATTGTCAGTTATTAGCAGTGAGCGCGTTTTTAAAATCATTTTGCAAAATAATTTGGCGATTAGACTGAGTTGTACAGCAGCTGAATGAGTTCGCGAACCCTTTATATAGACCAAAAAAAATTATTGCAGATGGGCTGAAAAAGTGTTGACTGCACCATCTGAATTCATTGCTGAAGCGTTGACAGAAAGTGTTTTGGCGCAATGGAATGATGTTGAGGGTATTTGCGAGAGGGCACTTACAAGCACCAATGAGGAAGACTCCACCGGTGCACTTTCTCTACGAATGATTTTGGCTTTGAAGCAGGTTTGTAACCATTGTTTTTTGATTAAATATATTGTGAATGCAGAATCTGAAGTAAACTCTAATGCAGTTGATGCGAAACGTATCAATTGCTTTATTCTTATCATCTGTATAGCTCAGTTATCTAGTGTCAGTTATCTAAATGAGCAATAGATTATTGCTTTAGTTTTCGGAATGAGTTGTTGTTTGAGTGTATCTTTGTTATTTGTAGTTAATTGCGGATGTATCACCTCAAACGGACGAGGATAAGCCTATCACTGAATGTGTCCTTAAAATTGGTAATGGTTTGATGGAGCATGTGGCTGCTGGTTATTCAAAACTAGCCTCATCTTATCTTACGACATATGCGAATATTTCCTTAGTAAGTTCATTTTCCTCTGGATTAAAATGGAACTCATTATCGGTTAGTTGGAGGAAATAGAAGGAATCCGAAATGCATGCTGAAGGCGAACGATAAAACCCGTCGTTTTCTTGTTTGCAGTTTGATGTAAATTCGTAGACGAGTGGAAGATTACCATTTCTCAACAACTATATATTTGTGGCGATCTTTTTATGAGAGGGTAGGGGGGGGGACTAAAAGGGAAAGGGATGTGATTCGGTGCGGGGACATTTTTGTATATTTCTTTCCTGGCATAACCTTCTGTCCAACAGTGACAGTGATATGTTACGCGTTAGATGAGTGAAGTGGTTTTGAAGGGCACAGGAACAACAGCGAGTAGTCTTGAACAACTCTCGAACGGATTATCGCAACTGATCAAGGAGAGTGATTATCTGATGCAGATAGCAAGTGAGACGTTCGACTGTCTTGCTATCGTCTACATTACACCAGCATTCAGGGTGAGTTTCTTTTGCGTAGATATGCATTTATTTCGATGTTACGGTGTTTTTTATAAGAGTTCTACTTTTACCAATATTGTTATGTTGTTGTTGTTTTGCTCTCATCGTACATGTGCTTATTTTTCAGTCAATGTACGAAAATTTGGTTTCACTGTTGTCAAATTTCTACAAAGCAACGATGGACAAAACGTCAATGAAGAATAACGATATTTTACGACTGATCAGCATATCAGGTTCGATGTTTGTTTTTTTGACGATCAATTGGTGATTTTTATTGTTGTTATTAGTGTGAATAATTTGAGTATGCATGTATCCTTTGCTGTCTTGTTATATTTTTTTTGAGAAGACAAAAAACGTCTTGGAACATTCCAGGTCAACTAATGTTGTGGCTGGAGAATGATCGTAGAAAACTGAAAGATATGCTCGATTCGTATCGGACAGCTGATAAAAAGAACTCGGGCAATACGTTGCAGTCCGAGAAACTCGCCGAAGAGATTGCAAATTTTGAGAAGAGAATATCAGGTGCGAAATGTCAGCTTTTCTTGTATTGTTCTATTGTTCGTTGTGTTTTCTGATATGGAAATATTACTGTGAATGCGTATATTTCTTAAGCTGTAACATGGAAATGTGTTTATTTTGACTGAAAGTGCACTCACTATCAATATTTTGAGAATTGGTTTTTTGTTTGGTTTGTGTTATTTTTCAGTTTTTTTTTAGTTTTATTTTTTTGTTATTCTCGGTTGTGTTCGAATTGTGATGGGGTCAGAGAAGACTGTAAAAATCACAAGTGAATAAATGAATGTTTAAGTGAAGGCAGAAGGTGATTTGGGAATAGCGAAATCGAGGACTGATTTTCGCAAGCTGAACAAACGGTTCGTTACAAGGGCTGTCGAGCACTTGAGTCGTCCGTTCGTGTCCAGTATGGAGAGCGCTCTCAAAGAAATTGTAAGAAGTCGTGTCTGGTTCGATTCGTTGTTGTCTGTGCACTAGCTAACGGACTCTGTTCTAATGGTTCATTTTGGTGTTCAGCGATCACAACGATCGGAAAAAGGTGATCAATCGACAGCTGTTCAAGAGACGTCGATGCCATCGTTTGGTCAGACACCGAATGAATTCGTTACCTCAGCTGGAGTTTCACTGCTATCACTGGCACATGAGTTGTCGTCGTATTCGCACGATACCAATATGGCTTATTCACTTGCGGTCGTCTCGAAAACTGACTCAATCGGTTTATTTTTGGCTCATTATTTTATTTGATCATTCTGGCAGAACTCTTTTCCAAAAGCATAAAATTCTGGTGAAGCTTATTTGGTCTTTATGTGAGCAGTTTAGATGAAAGAGTTTCTGGTTGATTGAAAGCATGCGTGTTTTTCAAATTAATGTATGGATTTTAAATATGAATACGATTGAATAATTTTATGGCGTTGAGTTAGTGAAAAATTTCATCGTTTTTGTGATTCTAAGGTAAGTGTAGTTATGATCATTCATTAATGTTTATCATGTTAAGCGTTTTTCGCTGAAAAATGTTTGAAATTAGATTGTGTGGTTGTGGAGTTTATGAAATGAGAATTCAGAGGATGTGACTTCGTGGTGGGTAGAGAAGTGTGCAGCAACTGTACAGGACTGCTTCATTGATGGGGTGGGAGAGATTGGACATCTGCCGCCGCATCTGATACGTCAGTTCGCAGTTGATTACGTTTATTTGGCGGACGTTTTCGAAGATTTAGGAACAGCAAAGTTGGTGGAATTCGACGAAATGCGGCAAACATTTGCAGATCTTGGATATATCAAGGATCAGTCGTAAAGAGTACTGATCGATAGCTGCTTTTAATTTATTGTTTTTGAGTAATTTTTGTTGTGCGACAAAATTTTCATTCATATCTGTGATCTTTGTCTACATATGGTTATTGTATTGAATTTGATCCTATGACCTGAAATGAATAGTAGAATCGTATTTGCTGAGACGAGATATGTGATCTGAATTGAATTTTAAAGTTGTTTTTTTTGTGATATTAACTAACGTCAGTTATTCAAATGAATCATATCGCAAATGACTGTTTAATTTTTTCGGTTTCTCCTTTGATTGTCGCGCACGCATGAAAGGGAATCGGGAATGTTCCAGGACAGCAATCGGCAAAGCCCGGCCCGCGGGCCAAAATTGGCTCGCCGACAATGGTTTTTGGCCCCCAGATGAATTTGAGAAGTAGATTTTAAACGGGTAAAAAAGAAAAGGAAAAGGTTTTGAATTATTTAGCTACTACATCGAAGATTTTCAACAGTGAATTTCCTAGTAGACGACTAACTGTGTCGTCGTACGGTGGCCCGCCAGTCAGTTGCTGGGAAAATTTCAGCCCGCGGCCAAAACTACTTGCCGATGGCTGTTCTAGGATATCATCATTATTCGCTGTGCGCAAAATCAACCGTCCACGTAAAAACTAGTGAGTTCTGATCGACCTAATGAGTTTCCGTTCTTTATAAGAACTGCGCAACGCAGTGGACTTTGATGGATGGATATTGGAATGAGGGATAATTGAGCGTATCTGATATAATTACGTTTTGTTCGCATTCCACAACTTTTTTGTTGTTCTATTGTTATACTTGATGGGTGCAAATGTGATGATAGTATAATTTCCATAATTTATTTCATTGAGAAAATTTTACAATGCGGAGTAATGTATCAGTGGAATTTATAACCTCAAAATGAGCAAATGAAAGAAGTTTATCAACGAATGAATGAAAAATGAATTTTTTTTTGAATCAACTTCGAGCAGTGTCTATGCAAGAGATTCTTTGAACGAACTTATTTGCCAATATAATAAATAGGTGTTGATCGCTGCCCTCATTCAATATGCTGAAATTTTTATCAGTCGAATTTTCGAAATGATCATTAATGGAAAAGGAAATGGAAAAACAAGCAATGTTCATGGGTTTCATCAGAATGTGAATGGGTTTTTTTTATGAACGGCTTTCATGGGTTTCAAATCAGAATTTTGTGAACTGTAGTCGAGAGCCTTTTCGTAACAAAATTGATCTAGGCGATACTGGTATGTAACACCGTTTAAATTCGTGACAATATGCATTCATAGAGCGCACCTAATGTTTTGAATCAACTTTTTGTTGAAGATTTTCAAGCACAACTGCAATTTGTGACGTTATTTCCACTAGCTGACTGCAAAATTGCCTCATTTCAGCGCAACTTTCCGAAATTTTATCGATAGCTTCGTTGATTTTACTTGTTTTCTGAAATTCATAACTCGCATCTGATAAAACAAACCCAGAAAAATCAAAAATAAGCGAAAATTTCACTGGCTCAATGGTGCTGCTGCTTTAAAATGAGATATTGTTTTGATCTATGTTAGAATCGCTTGTAATCAGTCGTTTTTTGCAGTTGATGCGCGAAATTAACCCTTCTGAATAAGCAATGAACTCACATCTTGCTCTCCTTTTTCAGTCACCGTACATGGACCTGAAATATTGTATATGGAGTATACACAATAATGATGATGAGAATTCCCATCCAGGAAGGAAAATTTTCGAAAGAATATGAAATACTTAGGATGGACCGTAAATACCTCAGTAAAGAATCATGTACACAGCAATCCACTGCACTAAACCAACAAGATGTTTTCATTCAAACGTATGAAGTCATGTTAGCGAAAACAATTCACGATCAAAATAATTCAATGAGATTCTGAAGCAGTCATTCGAGAAAATTTTAAAAATGTGAGAATCTGACAATCGCCGATTAAACAGATTAAATTTGTCTGCAGATTTGATTTTTGAGCAAATAATTTCATTCCAGTAATGCAGTTTTCGCGAAAAAGGAAGGAGATCGAAGGATACTGAAATTTCTTAAACTAATTGAACGAATTCATAGACTGCTCTAACGCCGGATTTGTTCATATTTCCGTGCTTATGACCACTCCATCGAAATGACACTACCGAAGAAGAGAGCTTTCTAAGTCTAGATTCCGATAGAGATTATCTGAAATACGAGCGAGCAACATACCAAAAATCACGTTCTCAATAGAGCCATTACAAAACAGAATCTCCTGGTGATCGCCGTCATCGTTTTTGCCGACAATCAGTGCTTGTTTTCGTTGCTTATCGCCGAATGATGTTTCATTATCAACATTCACAGATTCTTCGTCACTAATAGCACTGTTGTCTTGTGTTGTTTGCATTTGTTTGGATAATGTTGATTGATCAGCATCGTAATAGCTATCCGATGAAGATGACGAATGTGCGCATTCATTGTTGATTATGAAGGTTTTATTCAGATTCGATTCATCTGTAAAATTCTTTGCATTTGAAACGGGTGAAAGTTGAGTTCGTGGAGCGATTTTTTACGTATTGTCCTTCCAGAAACCATTCTTTTACTTTTTTTAACCAGCCTTTTGACCAAAAATGGACTGACAGCTGAACTATCTTAACACATTTTGAGGCAGCGTGAAGTATTTTCAGTCAAATTGAATATTGCTTAATAGATAAGGAGATGAAAGATTTTAAAGTGAGCGTACAGAGAACGATCAAACCGGATGAATACCTGTGTTTTCAAATGAACTGTCATCACTACTACATCTTTCCGATTGCGTTTCTTCATACTCGGGTATCGGCGAGAGGCTATTCGATGCCGTGAACAACATTCTCCTTTGCTTGTTCAATCTGAGCAAATTTAAGGAGTTGTTACGTTGTGCCCATTGTTTACTGCCTTGTTCGCTTTTCGACCATTCACCCCAATCACCATCCCAATCCAATTCCGTCTCATTTTCAGCATCATCGTCGCTTGTTGTTGTGCATGTTTCACGTGCTGTGTCATTGGAACTGTAACGTTGTTGTGGGCTTAACGATATCGCATCAGTTTCTAGTGATACACCGTACACAGTTGATGCGTTGCTCTCGCAGGCGATTGACCCGTCCGATTGATTTCCGAAATCATTCCCACATTTATCCGTATCGTTTTCATCGACAGCTTCCCAACGTTGCCAAGCCGGACGACGTCTACTACCAAAATTGACCTTTGCAAACGGGTGATGATCACCAAATTCGACCATTCTTCAGCGTTTAACTGCAAATCACCCATACTTTTGATCAGCTGATGCCATAAACGTCTACATGACCTCCTTACTGAACACCTAAATAACGTCAGAAAGAACACATCCTAATCAGTAAAAGAACCGACCGACCTTCTTGGGCGATACTCAGCCGTACGAATGAGAAATGTGTCCATTTCAGCACATTTATGAAATGTTCTCGAAATTTTTACATAATGCGAAAGGAAATGGAAAAAATATTCAACGCTTCTGTAGCGTCAACTACAAATTTTGCAATTTTGCTAATTGTAAATTTGCTCTATTACAATTCACATCATCGCTTATGGTTCATTACAATTCAAATAACGTCTCATTTGTTTGCTCGTTGATATGAACTTATCGATTGATCTGAAATGCATTGATCATTCACCAACAGTTAGCTGGCTGCCTCAATCAGCTCATGTTATTTGATAGTGAGTATTATTCAGTTGTGCCACCTGCATAAGCAATTGTCACAGTGCATAATAACGATTGCCAATCAAATTTTTTGTCCGTCTCAATAGTGAGATAAACTTCAGGTTTAGTTTTGATCATTTAGAAGTGATTCAGGGATTGACTGATTCAGGTTTGATCGCATCAAGAAGTGAATTGTGTTACTGGCATGGTGTCAGTCGACTGCATCAGAAAGATTTCAATCAACAATCGACATATTCGTGTTGAGCGATTTGAAGAGAATCAGAAAAAAAAAGCAATCAGATCTAAACTGCACGAAAAAAAAACTGTAGAAAATGAAACGGAACAGCAAAACGAGGTTAAACTCAAAGTGCTTTTTACCAAGTGTTGATGATCTTAGACAATGTTGAAATCAAAGAATCTCTTTCAAATGATTCATAATGACTCAGGTTTAGTTTGAGACGACTATCGCTGCGATAAATCCACTCAACATAAATCACTCAAATTTAGCACATTTGTTGAAAATGATCCGGAGTCCCCCACGGTTTAGTTTTTGCGATTCTCCGATAGCTGGTTTCGTTGTTTCGAACGAATCATTGCGAAGAACAAACAAAGAAAGTGTTTTTTGAACGTGCTTTCAGCTATCAACAAATTTCATTTAATGATCAATTTTATTTATTCGCATTCGTCTTTAAACAATTCATTTGCAGTGTGATTTGATCTTATGTTATGTCAAAACTCATTCTGTCTACTCGAATTCGTCATTAAATGCGCATAATTTGTAAGTGGATTCATGTGCTCATGGACTGTCAATGCACAATTGTACACATTGTAATTAAAGTTTATCCAGTGTTAGGCTTTATACTTCAAAACTTTATTGTTGTGTTCTTTTATGCTCTGTAGCTACGAGTGCTTCCAAGATCGTCAGAATCACTCAAAAACTCTTCTGAGCATTCAACCTCAAATCGCTTCGATCCGATGGAGGAAACATATTTGTAAATCGTGCTGATGTATAAGAGCAGTCTGATCATGCATTTATTCAATAAACAGTTCTTGACATAGAACATACAATAGAGCAATAATCAAAGAATGCAAAATCCGGAAAAATCATTTGAAAAAGTGCTCTTCAATATGATGACACGCAAAAAATGACGAAGATCGTGATAGAGGAGTACGCAAATTCACGAATAAACTGTACAAATTTCATTTGGATCGACAAATCGCATCATTTGTTCAAACGAAGGCGAGTGGACATTTGAGAATGGGTCACTTCTGAAGGTGATACCATACTTTAATTGGGACACGCTAAAGAATTGATGGAATCACTATGCGTTCAAGATTTTTAATGCTCCATGCATTGATCAAATGGAATCAAAAATAGAATCTTTTTGTGATGTTAGTAGGTTTGTTCGATGAAATGAGCACATAAACGGAAATGAAAGACTTAGGGTGTTTGAAGGTTGAACTGAACGGTTCCCTGGTCTATTTAACGTCGACTACCATCCTCGAAGAAGACACCGCCGTCCACAGAGCAATATTTAGGACAGACACCACGCTCGCCAGGCTTGCCCGGAGGTCCCTGAGGTCCTTTATCACCTGGTTTGCCATCTGCACCAATCGCTCCGTCCAAACCATTCTCACCTGGTGGACCCTGTGGACCTGGTTCTCCGTCAATGCCTGGTTTTCCAGGAGGTCCACGAGGTCCTTGTGGTCCAACATCACCTGAATGAGAAATTCTCATGAAGGGTGAATTATTCCAGTTCAGGGTCCAAGTATCTTTCAACAAAACGATCGCAAAACCCGCTGTCAAGTAAGCTTCCGGATGTGGATAGAAGAGAACCAGCTGGACGAACACAAACTGTGGGGGCTGAATAATATGGATCAATGAAACATTCATTATTAAACAACCAACCTGGTTCTCCAGGCTCTCCGGGCTCAAGTGGCTCGTCGGGAGCATCTTCACCGGGTGGTCCTTGTGGTCCAGCTGGTCCAACAGGTCCTGGTGGTCCGGGTGGGCCTGGGGGTCCTTGCTCGCCTGGTGGTCCATCAATTCCGGCATCTCCACGTGCTCCATCTGGTCCTGCTTCTCCTTGTGGTCCTGGTGGGCCAGGCGGTCCGGGTGGTCCTCGTGGGCATGGCTTACATGGTGGTGGTGTGATCGGTTCGCACGGTTGGCTTGGTGGTCGTCCAGGATTACCAGGTCTGCCGGGTGCTCCTGGCTTGCCAGGTTTTCCGGGTCTACCTTTTGGTCCTTTCGGACCAGGTGGTCCTCGAATGCAACAATTGCGGCATGCGTCGTCGGCCTGACGAGCCGTTCGATTGTGTGCCATCTCCGGAACCGGGGCGCTTTCAAGCTGACCGACGTCGATCCAGGTTTGTTGCGCGCTTTGCTGAAATTATAGCACATGGATCTGAACTGAACGAGAGCATTCAACTGAATATACATCCGATGAAGGGATATTCTGATCCGATGGCGAGTAAAGTGTTATACATCTCAGTCACCTTTCAGATCATCATTCATTTTTTGGGAATAGCAATTCAGCAATTTTCACTAAATTTCAGTAACTCGCATATTTTAGACCGATCGATTCCTTTGCAGCTTTTCGGATTATCTTTCGAGCTGATTCCAATGCAACTTTCTCGGGGCTGATCAGCCACTACATATTAATCACTACCATCACTCCGTAGGTAGAATTCAGGGTATTGGTTCGTTTTAATTTAGTTTTTTGTTACCACGGATGTCACTGTAATCATCAGTCGAGGACAATGCATTAAAGTAGTCTGGGACCGAACTACTTCTTGTTCTGTAAAAATTGATCCAACTGACCAGCGGAGGTCATTTAGGGATTGACAACTGTCAGGAGCAGTAAAATTCATGTAAAATTGCTGAATATTTGTGAGAGGGGTTGAAACCTTCAATCGCCTTCTTAAATTACTAAAATGTATTCTTGAGACATATTTCAGGTTATATTCGAATGAGTTCTGGTGAGTGAATTCACTTGCAGCTATACCGAAACTGTGATTAGAATCACAGTCGCATTTTTGAAGCGATTAAAAATGTTGAAGGAAATGATCCAATGATCCAATGCAGATGAAATTCAAACGGTCAATATTGATTGCTGTCCGAAGGTAACAATTCTGGAAAACGGCAAGCATTTGCGAACAGCACTTCAAAAGTGATATTGAATCACAAAAAAATGTATTCACCTTACAGATCGTGATATCAGTGAACATTTGCATACGAACATGTCGGATGTAGTTGTAAACCATTGGAAGTGTGATCGTAACCGAGATAATGGCTACTACTGAGAAAGTAATAGCCGAGTAGGCCACAAAACGATATGCCTTGATACGGCTTTTCACATCATCCATTTTGGAGATATCTGCGGTGTTGTCGAGAGGTTAGACGGGTTTGCACGACTGAAGGTGGACGGGGTGTAGATGCTGTTCAATGGATGTGCGATTAATGTCATTCGCGAATCCATCTTTAAATATATACCCAACCGCAACTACATCCTGCCAGACGAACCAGTGTGAGAGTTGCTGTCGAATCCGCCCTTGCCGATTTTTTCATCAGTCGTTTAGTGCGCCCCCTCCCCTTTCCTTCCCCGTCTCCATTACCCTTCATGCTGCATTCAGTTCCTGTTATGATGTTGACAATTGTTCAGTATGCACGCACTTTGTTTCTTTTAATGAATGAATTTTCATCTAAAAATTAGATATCAATCATCAAAAAAAAGACACCATCATGAACGACAAATGAGAAAGACTCTTTAATTCATTCGTTGCAATCCAACATCAGCTCAACCCATCGATCAATCAATCAATCAATCAATCAATTAGAAATATCGTGTTCATATTAAATGTTGTTAAATGGAGGTGTTTTTGTTTGAAACAACTGTTTATTTTGTTATAAAAATGAATGTTATGAATAGTTCGATGTTCTCTCATAACGTATAAAAGGCTTTATGGAATACAGGTAGTGAAACACTTCCATGATCACTATTCACAATAATTCTAAAGATTTTTTTGATTACGATCAGTCTGAAAGAGAAGTCTTAACTGCGCCATCAATCGCAAAAAAACAAAACAAATTCCGATGCTGTGATTCCCCAAAAAAAATCCAAACAAAAAAAACTGAACCTTAGTTGCAGTGAAAAACCTGAGATTGCCTTGAGAATTTTTTCACAAAGAGATCGAGATTTTTGAAAAAGTTTATCACCTCGAGAGCTGTGCGATAGGTGGTACGATGGAGTGCACTTCTTTCATCATCTATTGCCATCAAGAAATCTTCGATATCACTAAAATTTCGCTTCATATTTCAATTATGTTAATTAATATTTCAATATTTCACTAAAATGATTTAATATTTCAATAACAGATTATCATATAACATGATAATCTTTTATTGAAATATTGAATCGTTGATTTTCTTCATTAAAAATTGACTGAGTTGCTGTTGGTGTAGAAGCATCTAACGTCTAATCGAATGCATTCAAAAAGATATCGAGAAATGTCAAATTGGTGCCATATGACGAAACAGAACAGAACTGACTAGAACAAGCAAAACCAGTGCTGAACAACTTCGTTCAGCTAGCAACGGACAGAATGAGAAATGCTTCGGTTTTTTTCCAGTTTTTTAAAATCAGTTTTTTTCCTTATCACAAAATTTCGGTGCTTTCCCAGTTTTGAGAAATAACATTTATCGAATGCGATCATCATTTGCAGAAAGAACCACATTTGAGCATTGCTGAATTTCTCGAAAATTATCATTTCTAGAAAAATCTTGGAATGAAACTGGAAAATTTAGTGTTGCTTAAAAACAGCGATTCTTTGACTGTCATTATAGAATTCATATTCAGTGCATTCAGTTCAGTCTTGAAAAATTTCATTTTGACCATGCAAAATTGAACTCAAATCAAAAGCCTTCAAAATTTTTTTTTGGGATCAAAAAACTTCAGTTTTATTCGAAATTCATGAAAACAGAGCCACATGAATGAGGGAGGGACTCCATTCAACATAAATGTTCACATAGCTATGGGCTGTGTGTGATTTCCTCATTGTTCAGAGAAGTTGTACGAATTGATCACTTCAATCATCTTGAGCAGATTTTGCTTCCAGCTGCGTGTAAGTTCTTGCGGTAATCGTCAATTTTAACCATTTCGGCACATTCTTTGCAATGAATAAGAGAAAAAACTACTGCCCACAGCGATTCATCTAAACGTTAAATACTGTTTGGTCATGTGAACATTGCAACATATTTGAGAGTTGAGTTGTTCTATTGTATGCGAATGATGATGGATCGGTTCGAGTCAACTCAAAAGTATTTATTTCGAAATGGTTTTGTGATAAATGAGTCGTCTCATGAATAAATTTTTATGTTTCGTTTCCTTGTTATCCCACTCAAACACGAATAACTCTTATCGTTGATTCGTTATCATTGTCCATTTTTTAGACGTCAATAAAAGGGTTCATTTTTTTCGGTGATGATTAATGAAATCTACTATGATTTGTTTTAATTTAGGTGAAACCGCTCGCTGAAATTATCTCTTTTCACAACAGGGATGCATGCATACGCCCTATTGCCTTTCTATGCATTTCTTGCTGTCACACTTACTGTGTGATGGAGATCCGTATTAACCGTTTATATCAATGAGTTATTTTTTCTAATGATATCATCTCACTAAAAATTCGACAACGCTGTCATCAGTCAAATGCCATTTATCACTACCGGATTAAAAATGCAAGGCGTTCGTTTCGTCAGGTTTTTTTTGCCGAAACAAAATGAAAATAAAAGCTGAGTTGATCCAACCAGTTGATCGTTTTGTTTTGTTGCTGTTGTCATTCACCTTTCCAGCGCTAAACGTTACCTTCTCATCACATATCCTTCAAATCAATCAGACATTGTCCATTCGCGACACTATTCTGGATTTCACTTTCCAATATGCAAACACCATATCACCAATAACAAATATCTGCAAAACGACAATTTTATCAACACCTCGCAAGCAGAATCGCCCAGTTCCAGATCATTGGGAAAGTTCATTCAGAATCTTTAACAAATGATGGTCGGTGAGCATTGCATCGCATGAATAAATAAAAGCAGATGGTGTTCAGGTGATTTACATGAATTTCACGCTTAAAATATGGGGCTGAGCCGGGGATCGATCCCGGGACCTCTCGCACCCTAAGCGAGAATCATACCACTAGACCACTCAGCCTTGATAGGAATGTGTTAATGCTCGTTTGAAAAAGGAAATTTATAATGAATGTGAAAAGAATTGATTTCTGCATTAGGGTCCTACATTGGGGTCCTATCTCAGCAGAATATGCTTGAGATGGCATGAAGGTGACCTAAATGTCAAAACCCAGAAAAAAATTGAACTATTGGTCGACTTTACAACAACTTCTAGGAATTGCAGGCACTCTATGTATACATAAGGCTCAGAATAATAATAAGATTTATTCGCATGTCAATATGTAAAATAGATCTTTACAAAATATTACTGGACGAATATACTGCCCCAAGTATTGCTAGAATGTTAGGTGGACATTTGAGTGCCTCATAGCAAGTGTTGAAGGAAGTATTGTTACCCAGCAGCATGGAGATGTTTTTGATTTATTGAGTGTGCTGGGCATTTACCAGTGAGACAGAATCAGTATGTTGTTGCTGAAATCTAAGCTTGTTGAGATTTTGTAAACGATGCTCCAATTACGTGGAGGCACTCTGTACCATGGAAGAGCTCTGGATGGCCACGTCACATCGAAAAAAATCCGGATGATGCAATTCCGATAGTAATCGCCGTTGAAAATGATGATCGCTGCATAAGGTGGGTCACGAACAACTCAAATACCGAAATCACATCGGTAACGTGCCACCGAGATCGTACCGCAAACTTCTAAATGTGCTTCCAATAAACAAATTTATTCAGCTCTAATTTGTTCACTACGCTTTCCCTTTTCCATTTTACCACACACCATTAAATGGGGAGAATTCGACGATTCTTATGATAATTTACAGTCTCTAACGATTGTTGAACCTGCTGAGAACATGGCATCTAATGGAAAGCGCTCGATGCATCTAATGAAAGCCATGCTGCTGCAATTTTTTGTTCCAAACGACAGGTAACTTAGAACCATCTTGAGATATGTCTTAGAATCACAGCCAATCCTGCTGGCTGAGGTTCTACGGCATATCTCAAGATGGTTCTAAGGATATCAGTACATCCTAAAGGATACTTTGGATGATGAGAAGGATCAGACATTGTAGTGTAGTGAGATACAATAAAATCACTCTGCTCAATGAAACGTATTAAGAAATTTAGCTTCATGATTGAAACTAACCATAATCCTTCGAAACAAATTCGGTTTATTGGAGCTCAGCACCTTGGCTCAAATCTGACGACTCGTCAGTTAGAAGGGATACTGCGCAGTAACTAAACTTCACTGATGCTTCATTCGAGAGCCTTTATCAGTGAGAAACAAAACGAAACTATTTGACGTTTCTGAATTTTGGCCTGATAAAACCAGTATCGTGATGTTCCTTGATATCCACCTTACAGACAATGACTTGTGGTTTCAGAAATGAACATATCTTCCCGCACCAAATATTCAAACACTTCAAACATTGCTTCAAGTTAAAATTAATATGGTCACGACAAATGATGATTAGAAGTAATTGAACGATGAGAGTAAGATAGCCTCGAAGAGGACAACCCGATAAGCATTGATTGAATAGCTTTATCTCAGCAACTAATCGCTATTGTTCGGCAAAATGTATAATATTATGAAAGTAGAGATTCAGAGCAATCGAATGGTGCAAAGAAATGAATATGTTACCCGGCAAACCTTAGATTACGGTCTCCTAGAAGATGGTAACCTCCATAGCCCTACAGTAATGTATACAGTTGATCTATAGTGACAGAATGTATATGAACAATCGTCCTTGCATTTGTTGCACATTGAGCATTGAGAAAACAGCCGTGTTTCCTCAAGAAAGCAAAATCGCCCAACAAAATATATATTTTTCTGAATGCAGAGATTCTGCTCGTTCGTTTGATGTGAAGAAATTGAAATGTTACTGGTCAAAGCTGAAGGTACGGTAGGCTTGAATGTGCTAACTAACCCCTTTAGCATCAGGAAAATTGCTATATCTCCTCGCAGAGGCGGAATATTCCGGTGAATTTTCATTTTTAGAAAGTAGAGATTCTGATCGATCGAATGATTTACAAACATCAATATGTTTACGGGCAAACTTGAGAAGACGGTAGGCTTGAATGCATCAAACCTATATTTCTATTGTATTGAATGATATGTATTGACCTATAGTGATCAAATGCATATCAATCAGCACCATTGCGCTAAGTGGGATAGCTTTAATAAAATAGCTATATCTTCTCAACTAAGCAAAATCGCCCAACAAAATATATATTTTTCTGAATGCAGAGATTCTGCTCGTTCGTTTGATGTGAAGAAATTGAAATGTTACTGGTCAAAGCTGAGAGTACGGTAGGCTTGAATGTGCTAACTAACCCCTTTAGCATCAGGAAAATTGCTATATCTCCTCGCAAAGGCAGAATTTCTCGGCAAGTTTTCCATCCTTATAAAGCAGAGACTCTGCTGGATCGAATGGTGCACAAAAATCAATATGTTTACGGGCAAACTTGAGAAGACGGTAGGCTTGAATGTATCAAACCCATTCTTCTATAGTAATGTATAATATGCATTGATTTGTAGTGATCAAATGCGTATCAATGAGCACCTCAGCGTTAGTTGAGACAGTTTTAATAAAATAGCTATACCTCCTCTACTAAGCAAAATCTCTCCGCAACCTATATATTTTTCTGAATTCGGAGATTTCGCTGCATCGAACAGGGCATTGAAACTCACATGTTACTAGGCAAACTTGAGAGCACAGGTAGTTCGGAAATGGTGCTCGTGATATTTCTGTAGAACTGTATCATTGATCACCATAATGTGATCAAATGTGCAGAGTGTGGCGACATTATAGAAAAGCTCAACTAGTTTGACATATCCTTAGAAAAACAGCAACATCTCTTGAACTGAGGAAAATCCATCGACAATTTATATCGTCAACAGTAAATCCGCCTTTGCCCACCTCAATTTGTCTAACTGAAATGCGGTTTTTTTTGCTTCTGCTAAAGTTTTAAAGTTTTTAAAATTGATGTTTTTGTTATCGGATTGCCTACGGATCATTACTCGTGATTTTAAGTGTTATGCAATCGAAAATTCCAAGGTATTTTTCATATTCTTATCTTTCCTCCGAATATGTTCTCACGTGACATACTCATCTGCATGCGAGCCTAAAAAGTCTCTCGTACAAATCTTATCAGTTTGTTTCTGATATTTGCGATCACGTCTTTTGTTCAAGCTTTGGCAGTGTGAGCTTAACTTTCTTAACATCACTGTTGATTTCCGATCGTTAGGTATTACCGTGTTCAAGTATGGACATGGTATGAAGTGATGTAATGAGCAGTAGATAAAAGCCCTCAGATGTCAGAGTTAAGTTATTTGATAAATCTTAGATCCTGAGTGAACAAACTCGGCTCCGCTGAGCTTGTGATAAGTCCATGGTAATGGATGTAACTTAAGGTTGAGATGCAGAATGAAAGCTCGTTCCTCCAAAATGATGTTGATCAATTGCAAAAGGTTTTATGAATGACATTTCAATGAGTTATTGAAATGTTGGCGGAGAGGATCATTCCACTTTGAGGTAGATTCAACTATAGCTGGTTGAGATATTTGGGTCTGCCATATTGTATGGAAAAATAGAATTCCATGGCCAAGCTCAACTGCCTTCATCACAGTGGGAGTGATCGATAATTTCTGATCTAATTGACATGTTGTGCGTTTCTTTGTGATGTCATGGCGACTCAAGGAACATCACAGACTTCGAATGTTGTCAAAAACGTATTCCAACACAGATGTGATTCTAAGCACTGGTGTGTCACTGGCCGCATCTGTTTTGGATGAAACAGATGCGGTCAGTGACACAGTAGTTCTTAGAATCACATTTGTGTTGGACCGTGTTTGAATCCTTCTTCTTTCTTTAAAGTGAAGAGGAACATTGAAGATTTCACTGGGAAACCCAGATTGTATAACATCTCACTGTTAGCATTTGGATGCGATGAATTTCTTGCACTTGAACAGTCGTTTCGTTGTGTGGCAACTCACTCTGCATATATCAATTCTATTGTAAATGCCAACGTAACGAGAATTTGAAGTGAACAAATGAAAAGAGTGAAGATTCAGAAGGTAATTATGAATGAGAGTGAATCGGTGATACGTCTGCAATGAATGAGAAAAGTGCCGCTTCACAATGGGAATGTAATGCAATCAGCAACGTTGGAAATGAGAGCGATGAGACATCGCAGGAATTGGACGTAAAAACTGGTGATGGAATGTGAGCAGTGAATAGAGTGCAGGAGAATGGCTTCTCATGGAAGTAGCTATTCAGATGGCATGCACGCTTTTCATGCTGTCGTGTACAGTTCTACTTCAACAGTCTATCCATGAATCCCATGTCTAATTTCCATACTCTCTTATCACTCTCATTTCTAAAGTAAGTTACTGCATTGTAATTCCACTGTGTGGTGGTGGTTTTCTTATTCACTTCAGCCGCATCACTGATTCGCTCTCATTCATGATCCTCCGAGGAATCTGTATTATATCTACTCCTCAAACTTCCAGCTTCAGTTCAGTTTGTTTTTCAATGCAAATGAAATCAAAAGAGCGATTTGGCAAAGCACGACCAGCTCACCGTCAAATAATTATACCATCTTTTTGAACAGATTTAACGGATTATCCTCATATACCAATCAGCTCTATGAAATGAATTGCTTGTCGCTCTTTGGTTTATCTGAATAAATTAAACTGTTTTGATACCGTCCTTCCGTTGTAAACATTACTGTATTCGGTGGAATGTTTACAACGGGAGAACGGTATCAAAATGTTTATAGTGGAAAAAATAATGATGTTTGTTATCATCAGATGATATCTTTCTTAATCCCTTTGAGGTGAACGATCTCGTTCAGTTCCTTTTCATTGATAATCGTTCAGTTGAGAACCATTAGTTTTTTTTTTGATGAAAAACAGACATATCTGTATACATCAGGAGTATCATTTCTTAGGCAATGTCGGAGCTAGGTAATTTTTTCCATTTTCTAATTGCTTGAAATGACTACTTGGATTCGTGAGTAGATGATCTGTTCACTCGTGTTTATATCATTCGTGATTGCAGGAAGCATAATTTCTTGGATGTATATGCGCGTGAAGTTACCTTCAGAATTATCAATAGGATTTGTTGATGTTTTTTTAATGAAATTGCTGTGTTGATGGTTTGCGAAGAATTGTGAAAATGTCGTTTGTTTTTGACGAAAATATCAATATTAATATCGTTTTTGTTATTAGTGCGAGATTGTATTTCTTTATTGGCCATTCAGTTCATTTTATCTGTTATTGTATTGTAATTGTGCGTTATGTGATCAATTTAATGTTACGTCACGTTATTGCCATCATTATGTTCATTGAGTTGATTATGTCAGTAAAATTTTGATTCTTCACTTCGAGATTTTCTTTTATTAATGTGACCGAAGTCATAATAAATTTCACTTATGTGGCGAATTAATGGATCAGCAGAATACAATACATTCATATCAATCCTAATCGTCAACCGGATTCGAGAAATCATCACATACGGGATAATTCATCCGTACACAAAACCGCACTCACCAATCGTCCTTCTAATAGTAAAATTAAAGTAAACGGTGAAGAAGATTCAGAAGACAACAGATTTTTGATTTAATTTTTGCGTAAGTACAGAATTGTTGATACAGAATTGTTTTCCAGCGAACCGGAAGCAAGAATATGCAAAATACGTTGGAATTTTTGATTTTATAACACTCAAAATCCCGAGTAACGATTCGTAGGCAATCTGATAAATAAGGTCAACTTTAAAAACGTCAGTTCTTTAACAGAAGCAAAAAAAGTTCATGATTTCGTTGTATTCAAGAGGGTCTTTACATTGGAAAATTAATTGTCAGACGTACATGAATAACTTATCCATCGAGTTGGATCGATTGTTTTTATGGATGAAACAACACAACTTAAATACAATTATTTGGGATATATGCGTGTCTTCGAAGAGATTTATTCTAATAAAACCGTTAGACTGCAGAGAGCTTCACAACTTTATTGATCATGAACGTTAGGATACGCATACATTTTCATGTACCGGCAATAACTGCTAAGTTGTATTGCAACGAAACTAAAAGAAATCTGAAGTTGTTGAAATCAGAATGGTAATTGCACTATTTACCCCCGTAATTGCATCGATTCGATCATTTGGCATTGACTCGACTCATCTTAATTGTATTCGCTTGATTTTGGAGATATAGTGAAGACAGCGAACGTTTAAATTTTTATTTTTGCTCAATACATTTGCTTAATTGCTTAATCACAAAGTTCAAATCTCTCAACATTTCCAGTCTAAACATCAAAAAATGCATTCAGAGAATTTCAAGTTTTGAATGGCGATTACACGATACAACTGGCATGATTCAGCTTCAATTCATTCAGTCAATGATATTAAAAATGTTCGGATATATTAACCGCATAATTAGCCATTTGCAAAAGAAAGCATTACTGAACTAATTGCATGTTGTTGTTAGAATGCAAAAGTTTTCGACCCAGGCAGGACTCGAACCTGCAGTCTTCGCTTTAGGAGAGCGACGCCTTATCCATTAGGCCACAGGGCCACGCTGATCGATTTATTGATTCCAACCATGAGTTGCTCTGAAACACGAATGTAGCGCGTTGATATGGTTTTAAATGAAGAACTGATAAATGCTTGATAAGAGTGGATAAAACCGTAAGGGAAGGATGGATTGTAAATATTTAATTGGGATTGAGTGTATGCGAATCTGATGAATCTATGATCAAAGTATACATAGATTTGTTATGAAATATGGAATGAGTTGGCATTAAATCCATAAAACTAACGATTTATTAATACAGTTAAAGATACTGAAATACTGAATGTGGTTAGAGAAAGTTCTCAATTACGCTGAAGAAATTTAGCATGAACCAACCTCAGCTCTTCATGAAGTGACTCATAGAGAATATCCCAAGCGTAATTTTTAGTAGTAGATTATTAGCTAAATTATTCATTCATAATATTCTTTGAAGGCGATGAAAGAAATATTGATTACGTTAGAAATCCTTTCGCCACGTGCAAATGAAGGTTTCTACAGTGCAGCAAAACTAATTGATTATTTATGAGGAATCCTGTTAGAGATCCTCGCGTTAAAGCGTACTTCTAGCAGTAAGCAATCGTGTGAATGCAGCAAATAATTGTTGAGCATATCCCTAGACCGGATTGAACGATAACGGTGAGTGCAGAAGTACACTGACTTAATCATTCGTTGCAAAACTAGTGAGGCACCGCAATTCCTCGGAAAAAGCAAGAAATTATTTTCCACTTCTCATTTTTTGAGTGAGACTGAATAAAGGATATCAAAAAGCAAACAAATTGGATGCGGCATCTGCTTGCCAACGAAAAAAAGCTGCGGAACACCATCGATGGAATGGCTTTTAAAGGTGAATTGCCCGGAGTGATCACGAGTGATGTGCTTGCTCATTAAATGCAATTAGTATAAGTTCACGTAACCGATTTTATCATCGGAATATATTCTATAGATCCAAAACAGTTCTTGGTTTCAAACAATTCGTCAGCAAGGTCAGAAGCCGAGTTCAAAACAATGAACTGTAGGTTAGAGAGTATACAATGCGATGCACATTTTGAACAACCAGTAAGACAATATATCCAAATTACTTTCGAGTTCCCGTATGGATATTTTCGGGGATAAGAAATTGCAATATCTTTGTTTAAACAACACAATGGCTTATGATGACGTTCAAACGTCGAAACGTCATACGGTTCTGCAATTTCTGTGCATTATTTCGGTCAGTTACTCATCTGATCCCCATAGAGGGAGAGGGGAAATTAGCCACTTTTGGATATATTGGGGATGTCGGGGCGTAACGGAGCGATCGGGAAATTAGGTGTGACTTATGCGTGGAAATAGTAAATTATTGTAGCGGGAGAGGGAGGGGAGGAGGAGGGGGTGTAATGAAGGCCTGCCGCACCATCGAAGGGGGTAATAGAGCCCACGTGTTTGGGGATCACTGTTTTATACTTTCTTAATAACTGAAATCTGTGTTGTCATCATTTTAAGCATGTGCAATCGCAATATTCTACGGAACATTTGGCTAGGCACTGAAGACCTCATCTTTAACGGGACACATAATCCCTCAATCTCGAAGTCGTATAACTTCCATCAATCCAAATTACTTTGAAACTTCGTTATGGATATTTTCTCATAAGTGGATAAGAAATCACAACATTACATACACAATTCCCTGATATTAATGTCCTGACAGGTGTTGACGAGTTTGGCGAAGTGTGATTATGTGCGATTGGCAGTCAGAGCGTATACGACGAATTGTTGCTGGAGGTGAATGTTTGGTTGTTTTTTTTTGGACGTTTTTCTCAACCTTTCTTAATTGGATTTCCGGGAAACTTTGCTGGAGTGGTTTTTCAGATTTTGCGTAATTATTTATTGTGTCGACTAATTGTCACTAATGTTTTTAGTTGCATCTCATTATCATCCTTCTGAATACTTTGATTTTGATAGCGACAAATGCAAATTGTTTGAAACAGTGGCTGAACACTCATCAGGAAATCAGCATTTTTTTTGAAGCTTACGAAAATTTTTCCATATTTTATCCATCAATAATCCATCGTTTTCGATCGTTACGTAGGATATCTTTTCATCATGTTCGTACACTAGCTCTTCCATTCATACGTTCCTCAACTGAATCGTTTGTTTGGATAAAAGTTTTCCTGATGGCGCGCGCTATTCAGAATGTCTTTTTAACTGGAATGTAAGTAACTGATAGCACGAAGTTCCAGAGATCATGGGATCCCACCAATGCGTAATGCTGGCGAAATTTTAAGTATGATATCCAGATTTTTTGCATCCGCATAGATTCACCTGTTATGAGGGTAGAATGGAGTATTCATTGTCGTTTCATTTCATATTTTTGCAGAACCTTACTCGAGGTTATCAGTTTCCTGTTTGAAGGCCACCGACCATCGCGGCCAACAAAACAATTAAAGTGGCAGATTTCGATTCAGTTACAAATATTTTGGTGAGAGGCAACAAATCTGTCCAGTCAGCAGCATGGCGCAGAACATGTATCGAGTGGGCGGTAAGATTTTTACATTTTCCCGTTTTTTTTTGTTTTCTCTTACTGATCAGTTTCGGGTATTCGTGAAGCTATGTTAGTAAATTTTCGATGAGGCTCATTGCTATCAGATAGAATTTCCCTTTCATTGTTCCAATGGAACTAATGCGCATCATCTGGAGACACAACGGCACGCAATCGAACTGTTATCATATTTTTCATAATATTCTTTAGAAAATAGCTTACGGCATTTATGAGATATTGCCATGCAGGTCGCTTTGGGGAGAGTTATAGTTCGTTTGAGTGCTTGAAATACTGCTTTTTATCATCAGATCAGCTTATTGAACTTGATATCGTTGATTTGTTTGGTGCAATAAAACAATTTCTCGCTTGCTGTTCGTTGAGATTCATTGTCGTTTTCCTGACGGCACTATTCAGATTTTTTTTGAAACGAATATAAGTAACTGATAGCACGAAGTTCCAGAGATTATGGGATCTGAAAGATGCGTAATGCTGTGAGATTCTCTAAAGTTTATTCTAATTCCCAAGGTGAAACAGCTGAAATTTTCGAAGATAAAAAAGAAGTGTTCTACTCGAATTTCGCGCAATTTTGAAGGTCTGTGCACGATATAGTCCCATCGTTATCATCTTTTAAATTCTTCCTTGAATGACTGTCATCTGTAAGATATGCCGTTCCGTACAATATGCACGGTATATTTCCATTTCTGAATTCTCATCCACATACGATACTTCGTACTGGTCTGGGTTAGTGTCTACGTCTGCGCTCAGAACTTAAAACCAAATATGGCAAAAACTTTATTTTACTTGAATTGAATGTGGTTGAACGTGAGAAATCAGATGTTAAATTCTTTTGTATAAATTTAAGATAATTTTTATCTATATTTATATAATTTATAATTTAAGATATTTCGATTATTCATGTTTATTTACTTTCATGAACTGTCTTCTTGAAAGCAAATTTGGCATCTAGTTTTTTGTAAAATTTCCTATTTTTGAGTGATTAAAACCTGTGTATAATTGCTTAGGTTTTGTTGAATTCAGGATAAAATTTGTATTTGTTGTTTGTGTTAAGAAGATGAGGTTAAATTTCTGAATGAATGAATGAGTTTTGGTGATTAAACTTTTAGACTGGTGCATGTTTAAATGAAATAAATCGAAAACAGGTGTGCATTATAGTTCATCGTTTGTTATTTTATCATATCATTGAATCGATGATTTTATTCTTCATCGCATCTGATAGTGTTTGTTTGTATTCGCCTAAATTTACAAATATATGTGTGTATATTTGCATATATACAGCAAGTAGGTAGATGGGTACATATGGAGCAACAGTATGTATAAGTGCTTTCATATCTGTTTTTGATGATGAAGAATAACGAAGGATAAGGCGTGGCCAGATGAACGAACAAGAAGTATTGTTTAAGGTGACGCGAACTACCTACTGTTTGCGGCTTTTGAACGGCGGCACAAGGGGAGGGATGGATGGATGGATGTTTTATTATTGGAAGAAGTAGAGGAGGGACACAAGTGTTTGTTTGTGTTGGTGATATGAGAAACGAAGAGCGTGTTTGTAAGAAGGATTCGTTCAATCCTCTTCAGTCACACTCGTTATACATATAGGAAATATTTATGCTTGAAGTTTATGTTTTGTTGAGTCTGTCTATTGATTGATTATTGTTGGTTGGTATAGTTGTTTAGTGAGGCAGTTAAGTGGGATGTGTATGAGCACATGAATTATGCGATGTGGACAAATTAAATGTGCGATTGGATAACGAACGAACTGCGATCAGTTTATAGAAATACTGAACTGAGAAAACTTATTACGGGTGTATTCGGTGGCTATACTTTGATTGTAATTTGATGCGAATACATTCCATTCGCTTCTTTTTGTTTTTGTTTATGTGATTAGCTGTAATAGATTGAATTGAATGATATGAGATTGGATCCACTATGGGATAACTATAGGAGACTTTTGGGTAGGTGAACTTTGAGTTGTATTTTGTTTATTGGCTGACGAAGTTGGTCCCGAGAGAGAAGGAACTTTGAGCGATTTGAGGGCTGTTGAAAAGTGGAAGAATGTTGTGGACGTAGCAATATTCATACTCTATTTTGGACGGTAAAGTCATGACATTAGCCACCTCAATGTTTTGGAATTTTAAATTCTTCCCGATCATCCGTCATAGTGTCGAATTTAAGCAGCATTCTTTCGTTTGATTGGCTCGAAAACAAGTCATTGCGATTGGAAAAAAGAGAACTTTTTTGGGTAACAGATGTATTGGCGATGGGAATGCTGAAGAAGTTGACTGATTCAGGTTGTTCACTATTGAAGTGGGATGAAATGAATCGATTGATAGTTAAAAAGTCATAAAATGAATCTTAAGTTGGCTGTTGGCAATAACCACGGAAATACCAACCAAATGCTTTGCCTCCTAATAAAAATAACACAACAACAGTAAATGCTGTTTGACTGTTCCATAGCACTGTCTCACTCAATCGATAACACTTCCTTCGTTCAGTCCCACTCTCTTGAGAAATCGAGTAATTAATTGTTACTGTCATCTCTAACTGATTGACCTTTCTCTCTGTTGCACTGAAAAACTGAGAACACCTCTAAATGATAGATGATCGATGAGATTGGGGTTTAGGTGCAGATCGTTTTTGTTGTTTTGTCGGTATCGATTGAACAGCAATTTGGAATTTATGGAATTCACGTATAGAAAGAAAATGGGTCTCGGATCAGAAACGTTGGGCATTCATGATTTGTCCGCACGAGAAACTGAATTAGTATTCTGTAGTCGACGATCTGTTATTGTTACAATTGGTGTATGGCCACTGTTGCTATCATTATTACTGTTAATGTGATTTTTAGTGTTTTTACGAACATTGTTATAGTTAATCACTATCATTTGTTATTGCGCTGTGAAGCTTCGTTATCTTGCCTATAAAGAAATAATGGAATGCAAAGTGCTGATTTGTTTAGAAGAAATTTCAGGATCTGTGCTTGATATCATGCATTATTATAGTAGAATAACGTTGAGAGACTGTATTTATAGAGAGTATTGTTGTGTTTTTTGAGTGTTTTAAATGTAGTGATGTTATGATAATAGCGCTATTAGGTGGATAAGTATCTAGTGGCAGTTTACCAATAACGTTTATATAATTTTTTATTTGGTTTGTTGCGAAGTACGTGTTAGTCGCGGGAGTAGTATTAACATATAATTTGTATAGTGACGTATTAATACCGTTATTATTATTATTATTATTATTATTGTTATAATAATAGTGACAATAATAATCATAATAATAATTGTTATTATTATAACTGTTAGAATTGCATATGCAGCTCATGCGCTGAGAGCGGCGTGGCCGTTTTATTTGATGTATGCTCAGTGATTTCGATCCTACTTGTGTGCTGCTCTATTGGGTAGTATTGAAGAGTAGTGAAAGAAAGAAGGACTAGTGCTGGGATGGCACAGAATATGTATAGAGTTGGAGGTTGGTTATCAGCTGAACTTTTTTTTTAAAGAATAAAATTCATTTAAAAATCAAGTTTCATTGATTTGTTTGGGAAGGTTTCGTTGATTTTTGTTTTTTTCGAATTGTTTAAGAAATAATTTTCTGTCAGTTTATGTGTGTGTATGTTTATTTTATTTTTATGGCTGTTTTTTCGTTTGATTTTCGAAGTTATTTTTTTTGAAACTTTTCATTTTATAATGAGATGTAGTTGTTCGTTTCAAATGAGTAATTTGTTTCTCATTGTGTAATTTATTATTTTTTCTCAAATGATATTTCTCAAAGATCTCAAATGAGTAATCTCATTAGAATGAGTAATTTGTTTCTGTTGGAGAATTTGGAGAAGCTGGGGTATTTCTTGCCTTTCAAAGAAGCTGGGAAATTTGTTTCAAATATGCGTTATGGTTGAATTGCATGGAAGAGTTTCACCGAAAGTGTAATACATGTGTTCATTAGATGACTACTCATGACCACTGTGTGTTCCTCGACGGAATGATTGTGGTGAGATGAGAAAATCGATAGGTTTTATATTGTTTGAATATGATAGCATCGAAGACAGAGGTATTGTAAGTAAGCCATGATATCGATTCATATTGCGAGTGATATTGCATAAGAAGGTAGATGGTGCAGAAATTTTTTGAAAGATTTATTCCATAAAAGTTGTTGAATGAATGTAAGGTAGACAGGTTGTATTGCTGAGTGTGTTCATTCACCGTCGCATGGCAGTATTTTGTTGGAGGAATGCGTTGTTTGTTTGGTGATGTTCTGAAGTTGATATGGTGATTTTGAATGAGAACTGCAGAGAATATTTGCGGTATGAGATTCGTGTGTGGAGAAGGCAACGAAATTGAGTGAAAATATTGTAGTGAGGAATAAGGCAGAGTTTGGAATTAAACTGGAGTGATGGATGGATGACTTTCATCTGATAGATTTGGATGTATGGAGAAAGTTGTTTCAATTCGGACTTACGAATAAAAAAAATTTTGTTTTGTAGAGAAAATATTGGCATGTTTATGAATTAAGAGGCAACTATAGAGTTTTTATGAAGAGTAGTGATGGCTGCGAATGAGCATCGCCTTCATGATCCATAGTATTTTCTTGCCTTTCAAAGGAGCTGGGGACAAATTTTGGACAAATGAAATGAAAACAAATGATGAATGAAAATTTCAGATTATGTTTACTTCGAAATATCCAGCGCAGCTCCATATCAAGTACGACGTATTGAAGAGTTGAATAAGGTATGATCATTGTTTTGTTGGATCTTAAACTCTTATGGATCTTTTTTAGTCGATCTCTTTTGATGAAATCTTTGAGTGGAATAGGGAGGAAAAGTGATTCAGATTTAGGTAATTGATATCATAATGGACATCGATTGTAATTTCGAAGTGTAATTTCGTTTACCTGTTTTTATTATCAATATGTCCACATTCATCAATTCAACACTCCAATGAAGGACACTTCAATTGACAAGAGAACATTTTTGAACGATATTAGAAAATGTTGTCGAAGTATTATAAATTCAAATTGATTTGTATTCTTTGTTCGTTTTTTTCAGACGCCAAGTGGAAATGTAGAGGCAAAAGTGTTATGTTATTATAGACGTCGTGATATATCCCCAGGCTTGCTGAAAGTTTCGGATCGTGCCGAATGTGTGGAAGATAGTGAGTGATCATTTTGAATGGAGTTTTGAGATTTCGATGCGGTTGAAAAGATTCTGAACGATGACTTTAAGTGTTTAGTTATGAGTTTAGGTGCAGTTTGGTTTTAGCTGGTTGTGACGGTGATTAAGTAACATTGAATGATGCAACTGCGGGAAGCTTCAAACTGATTTTGAGATTAGAGCAGTGGAAATTTGGTGCTGAGAATAGGGAAGTATCGCTATTCACTTGAGTGTTTTAGGTTATGAATGCTTAATCGTTCACATTAAAGAACAGTTCAGTGATATTCTTGAAAATTCGTGCGGTGATAATTTCAATTAGTGAGGTCATTTGCGTTCAGTACGATGATGATTTTCATTGGAACATGTTGAGGAATTTTTCAAATTGTGTTGTCATTTCTGTTCCATTTGAAGAGATTGTTTTCTCTTTTTTGGCTTAGGAGCACTGATCAATACGCGTCGTCGACTGACGGCATCATCTTCTGGGAACAATAAAGAATCGGTGAATGGAGACACGAATGGAGAGGAGATTGCGTTGAGTGAAGGAGAGAACGGTTCGTGATTGAGTCGTTGATTTTTTGGTTGGCTGATTGATGTGAACGCATTCGTTTTTTGGAGGTCGAGCGGTCGATGTTGAATGAAATTGTCTCGTTTCGTTTCGCTCTCCGTATCGTATCGCGATAAAACACTTGAGAAAGCCGCCTATTTTTGTTTAGTTCAACAAATTTTCGATTCATTCCCACAAACTTTGGCTCAGTTTGTTTTTTTTTCGCAATAAAACTGCATTGTTCAGATGTCCCACTGATATTGTCTCGTTTTAAGGAGGCGCAGAATCATCAGAGAATGGTCGTGATAAAGAGGCGAACAATGAGATCAAACATGAATCGAGCGAATCACCGAAGCCGATGCAAGTTGATAGTGGTGAACCTGAGGAGGACATCAAAAAATGTTAGTCGTAAATTGTTTTAGAATTCAATGCTTGTTGCGTAATGTATTGTGAGTGAGTAACTGAAATTCACACGGAAATTTTCAGCACCGGAAGAGAAAAAAAAAGAACCAGAGGCGGACGAGGACGATGACGAGAAAATTGAAGGTGGGTATGGACTCGGCGGTTTACCGACTGGCTCGGAGAAACTGACACCGAAGGAGCGTCATTTGTTAAGGTCACTTTATCGAATTTAATAATTTCAGAAATATTTTCTCAAAAATGGATGATATATTGATTAGAGTGCATCGTTTCTGGAGTGAGAATGGTGTGATGACGTATATTTGTTTGTGCAGATATAATGAGAGGATGTTGTTATATGACATTATCTGCTCATTTGGCATGTGCTGGTAATGAACATGCGAATATGTGATCCGGATTAATGTTTTGTGGGCATTTATGACAGTGAACAGTGAGTTGATAGATGCATTGAAGTTCTGATGGAACTATTAGTAAATCTAATCATCCTAAGTTTAGGTTGAATCTATTTGATATAGGAAGATCATTTTCGTACACGTTTCGGCAACGTAGAGTCAGAGATAAAAAATTTTGTAAGATCATGTGAATATTATCTATTGACTATTCACTTATTTGCATTTTATGAGCGTGGTGTATTCGATATGATTGATGATGAAGGCATTTTTTTGCTTTTAGACAGCACGAATTATTCTTATCGCGTCAAGTCGAGGCACTTCCGGCCACTCATATTCGTGGCAAATGTACAGTGACATTGTTGAGTGAGGTGGAGACACCGGACAGTTACTTGGGCAAAGACGTTCGTTACTCTCAACTTGATTTTGGTTTCATCTGATTGTTTAGAGTTGATCTTTTCATATTATTTTCTTCAAATGTTTGTGTAAATTTTGCTATGAAATGAAATATCAGTTATTTTACAGGATGTATTCTTCTATTCGTTAGTGTACGACCCGGCCGCAATGACCCTATTGGCTGATAAAGGCGAGATTCGAGTCGGTGATAAGTATCAATGTGAGGTTCCAGATGGAATGGAAGCAGACGCTTTGAAAGAAGAGAACAAAGAAAATGGGTTAGTTTTGTGGTTATTCATGGTTTGGATCGTATTTGTATTCGGTTTTGCGTGGATGATTGGATGGGAAAGTAACGTAACAGTTTTTGAAATGAATTGATATGAAGTGGATCGTATGTGTTTAATTTGAAGGAATGTTCGAAAGGAATGTTTTGGGCATATGAATGCTTTTAATTATTGCTGATGTGTGATATAATTGCAATATGAAAAGTTTAAAAATTGTTCTGTATTCTTTCCACATTCAGCATATTTGAAATATTTGAGGATGCTGTTTAAAAGTTTTTTAACTCGATCGTAAACGTTTCCTTCGTGGCGAATATTCTTTGAATTTTAAACTTTATCTTTGAGAATTAGCAGCACTCATTCGTTTGACTTCTTGAAAGTGGGCACCATGAGCAATTAAGTTATCGTATCAGTGAGTTTATAGTACCTGTTTGTTCGATGGATCTTGAGTGAATAAAATTTTTATGTGCGTGCTTTTGCAGAAATCTGGTAATTGTTGAAGAGGAGCTTGACGGTGCAGAACAGCAACCAGTAATATCGACAACGGAACGTGAAGTGCTCGTCTATCATCCACACCACAGTCTCACTGATCGAGATATCGATCAGTTCTTGATTATTGCCCGGTATGGTTTCGATTCAATTGTTCACAGTTTGATTTGTTTGCTATTCACGTTCTCGCACTTCTTGCATTTAATTTTTTAATTTTGTGGGTATCCCGCATGGCGGAATACGGTTGTTATTCATGAGAATAAGAAGGACATCATATCTCGGTTATTTAAAACATTGGAAGGGTGTTTTTTGAACAGAATATGAAGAGGATTTGCACGAAGTGTTGTGGGGCGTGGGATAGTGGAACGTACTCGAATGTTTGTGGTCGTATTGTATTGTGTATTAGAAAAGTGGTGAAAATATGCAATCGTTTACATTGCTTAAGGTTACCAAATTGTTTCATAAGATGAATGCATTCCCGAGAAGAGAGTTAAAGAATATTTGCGGTTTTTTAGAGCAGTTGGAACGTTTTCACGTGCTCTCGATACGTCGTCGTCGATGAAGTTGCCATCGTTGCATATGACGGCTGCTGCAGCGAGTCGTGACGTTACTCTCTTCCACGCAATGGCTTTGCTTCATCAAGCCAATTATGATATTGGACAGGTAAGACCGAACAGTGGAGTCGTTCGTATTTGTTATCAGTTGTTGAAAATTTGCGAATGGAAAATTATGTGGATTGAAGGTGGGGGTGTTTTGCGTGACTCTGATATGATTAATTAATATGATTAGTTTTCTGATATGATTCTGATATGATTAGTTCTGCGTGATTTTACCGTCATTGTTATTATTATTTAATGATTATGGAGTGATCATCTAAGTCTCTTTATGATCCTATCAGGGAATGTAGGCCAGGTTTTGTGCTGAATTTTTCGTATCAGAAAATTTGCTCTTCGAAGAGGTCACAGTGTCCGAGTTTTCGCGTAGTTAAGAAACCAGTAGTGGTGATCGTGTTGAAGCAGTTATAAAGAAGTGATTTGAAAAAAAAATTGAAGGCTGTGAAATACTTGGTTCCACCACCGAGTAAACAACACTACCCGTTGGATGCGGATAAAACGACATCGCACAATACGGTCAGTTTAGGAGGACCAATTTTGTGTCGGTGAGTGATTTGTGTTACTTTTCATTGATTTGATTATCTTGTGAAGTTGATACGATAGATTCGAGAAGTGATGTGAGGCGATGTGTGATTTTGATTAAGTTTGAAATAATGTTTATTAACGTTCATTGAGAGAATAGACATATTTTAATGATATTTTAGTGATCAAATGGAAGAATGGTCAGCGGCTGAGGCGAATCTTTTCGAAGAGGCAATTGAGAAGTACGGCAAGGATTTCACGGATATTCGAGCAGATTTTGTTAGTTTCACGCATATTTGAGTAGATCGTTCGAGAGAGATTTTTGTGAGCGTTTTCCATTTTACTATCATACGAAAATGTGAAATTTTGCTATGAATGCGATATCTATTTCGTAGAGTTTCTGTTTGATGCGGTGTTCACTTTAGAATACTCGGATATGTTTAATAGTGACTGGAACAGTGAAGTGCTTCGGTGTAAATTGTAATGTTGTGCCGAATTTAGTTGCCGTGGAAATCACTCCGAGACATAGTTGAGTATTATTATATGTGGAAAACAACCAATCGTTACGTGGAAATTAAGAAGAGTAAAGCGGCTGAACAGGAGAGCAAACTTAAACAGGTTAGCAGCGCTTATTTTCAATCGTATTCTTTTATTTTGTTTTATTTATTATTCACTTCGAAACAATTCCTTTTGCTTTTGACTGAAAAATTTTTTCGCCAATGCTGTATTGATTTGTAAAAACTTCGCAATACTTCCTGTTAGAAGATATCCGTCGGGTCCCTTTAGAATCCGGTGCTTCTGCTTGATTTAATAGTCCTTTAATAAGACGCTATCATTTTTTAAAATTAAGCTGTGCGATTTTCTGATCTATTCTGGAATGTTTAGGAGATGGTTTAATCAGATAGACTAGGCCTTCCTTATGGTCTCATCCGTAGTGAGTCCTCAATAGATGTCATAAATTTCAGGTCTATATTCCGAATTACAATAAGCCAAATCCAAATTTGGTTGGTCCTCCAAATGCCAGCGGACTTCCGGTGAGAGGAACGTCATCGTGTGAAAGTTGTGAGGTATGCTCATTTTTTCATTGTTTGCCTTCTGAGTTTGAAAAACTCAGTGAACTGGAGCTGAAACGCCGTTTCTTAGAATTTCGGTGACTGACCAAACATTGGTGGCTTACAGAGCGATGATAGACGTTCGTGATATGATTGCTGTAGTGTCATATCTTTTGTTTTTAAATAGATGAACTGGAGTGAATCGAGTTTTTTTCAAATAAACTGTTCAGTTAGAACTATTACATTCAGTTTTAAATGCAAAGTTTGTATAATTTTAATGGCTGCGTCATAAATTTGCACGGTGAATATTTTGGTGAGATTGATTGTTCAGGCGGAGGAATCCTCTCAGTGGTACGCTTGGGGACCTGCACATTTGCAGTTGAGACTCTGTAATGAGTGTTGGACTATGTGGAAGAAGAATGGTGGCTTAAAGCGAGTTCACAAATATGGTTCGTTAAATGTTTTGATGAAATTGAACTTCGATGTTTTGTTGCAGTTGAAATGACACTGAAATATTATTTTTTTCTGCGTAACATCAGTAAATGTGCGAAAATTTTGATCACAATCTATGTGATGAAATGTTGAGAATGTTTGAAATTCACCAAACAACCACATCGAAATCAGATCGAATCGTGCGGAGTGGTACGTATAACGTATAAAACGAAATGTACTAAATTCCTTTGATGTTGCCCACCGTTTTGTTGAAATATGTAGAATATATTGATGTTGTTGATGTGTTTTTTTGTTTGATTTTTGATTGTATGCAATTGAACAGTGTTGTTTGTCGAAGAAAAAAGAAATGGTGCATAATCGCGAACGATTTTTCAGAATCATATGATTTGGACGGAGCCGCATCGGTGGATTTATTGAACGCAACGCAGCAAGCACAAGCCCAGAAAATAAGTTCCGGTCCACTGCTCACGTCGAGCACACTGATCAAGCCTAACGTTCCTTTGCCGAACATTCAGCCGGTGGGTATTACTCAGTTATCATCTTTTGAAATATCAATCGTCTTTGTTTGACTGATTGGCTGATTTGCGATATTTTTCCACTGAAACCATTTGATTTGCATAAATTCATTTGATTGCCATTTATTTATTAATAATATATCAATGTCATCAACTCATCAGTTTATTATTATTGATATTTTTGAATCCCAGATTAGATTGACTTTCGTTACTGAATTTTTTGGGAGTATAATGGATTACGAAGGGAATTTTCTCAAAATGTTTACTGTTCACGATACGAGCACTATTTTCATAAAGTTCACGCTATTGCATTTTATCTTTCCGGGTTCTTCAGCAAGCCTAACCATCCAAACATATCAATCACAATAGTTAGATCACAGTTTGTTCTATTGTTGGTGTGATGACATGATATAATACTGGAACGAGTAAACGATTATTGCAGAATCGTAACGGTGGTTTGCCGAGTCGTTCGAGCACTGGTCAGTTCGTTGGTGTTCGAATGCCACCAAATCACCCTCAGCAACTACCACAGCAAATGACAATTCAACAGAAAATACCCGGTCATGCGGGTCTAACTGTCGGTCCAAAAACACGTGTAGCATTCTACTTGAACACGACACTGTCGATGCGTATCGCGAGAAGACTCGCCCCAAAAGTGATCCTCAATATACGGCGATCAGCACGGCGACCGTTCTTGCCCATTAACGCACATGCGATCAAGCAATATTGTTAGTGGCTTTTCTTGTTGCTTCTTAAGTTTCTCAATGGTTTGCGGTGTGAAGGTGAATTAAATTTGAAAGTGTCACAACAGTCTGTTGGGAATTTGAGGTACGACTCGACAACCGATGGAAATAATTCGTGCCGCAAAGCAGATCAAAGGAAACAAGTTAAGTGACGCTGTGTTAGCGCAGTTGGCCACATCGATAATCGCCTCAGGATCTCAGTTTGGTGTGTTGGGCACCGCTACCTCCTCATCGTCTGGTGCTCAAAAGCGTCCGCAACCGATCACTGATAAGTCGGTGCCAACCGCAAAACGACAGGTTCGTTTTACATTCGTTCAGTTATCACCGTAGATGTTCACATCCGTTCAGTCGATTCGTTGATTCACTTCATCATTTTCTTTTTGTACATTTCACACACTGTTTTGTCATAGTGAGAAAAATTTTTCAAATTTGAATGCGAAGTATCGATGAGGTAATTTCTGCATAAAAAAGTAGTGGGAAGAAGTTGTTGGGACCCTGATTCTTTGCAGTTGTGTTATGGGATATAATCTTATCATACCAAGAGCAGATGAATGAATAGTGTTTCGAAGGCCAACATTCATCTTGTGTCGTTAGCGAATAACGTGTTTGAACGGGTACCTAAATATTCATGGGGGATAATTGGAATATAGTTGAATAAATATTGAATATTGAACGTCTAGTTGAATGAATAATCGTTAACGCAGAAATTACTTCATGCTTCGTGAATAAGCTGTTAAGTAGTTATAAAATTGAGTGTTTCATGATGGATTTCTTTGACGATTACAGAGAATTAAAGATGAATTTGTTGAAGAGAAATTTGGTTACTTGTTGTTTGTATTGAATTTATATTCCACCACATATGACGTATGTATTTTTGTTTCTTCTTTTTGTTATTTTTGTTCGTGAAAACGACTTGTCCGTTGAAGTGAAACAAAAAAAAGAAGAAATGATTATAATTAGAAATGACTGCACCTTAGATGGAGTTGTCTACGTCAAAAAAGTATTTAAAAAATCATAATTCCACCACTCTACTGCCATCATTGCATCTCTGCGGTGCTCTTGTCTCTTCTTTTTCATTTGCTAAGCTTTCTTTTCTCTTTTTTTTGGTTTGTTTGGTTTCCATCTTCTGTTTCATAAATAATTTCTTGCATGCAAATTCAATTTTCATTCGTATGTTTTTCTTTGCATTTCATTTCAGTGAGCAGCAGCTGTTCAATGCTTTTCATACGCCTTACATTGATTGATGATGCATTTTGTTTTTCATTTATCTTTCTTTAATAGGGGGTGTGCACGTTGAATCGAATCGTATCGTTTATCACGAAACAGTTTTATCAGCTAGTTGATGGAATAAAATATGTGGGGTTTAGTTTGAAAAATTTCCAAAGGAGACGTTTTTTTGTGGTTTTTAAACGTTCTGCAATATTTTGGTTTTCTGCTATAAATGAACAGTGTCAAATAATAGATCCATAAGTTCGATTTTTTTAATGCTATGACAGAATTGAGTGATTTTCGAACCGTATCTGAACATTGGTTCACTAGAATTGCGACAGTCGCTGCTCGGAATACATCGATGCAATACTCAGATTTATTTTTTATTTGTTCCAAAACTCTTATCCAATATCCTCAGTGCTAGTAAGTTCGTATCCTGTTTTGCATTCCATTTGACTTTGGTTTAGACAATCATCATTTGTTGGTGTAATTCGTTCACGTGGTTTAGCCTAAAGTGTTCATTTACAGTTTCCATTTAAACTTGAACTCATACGAGCTGATTTGCTTCGCTCTGGATGCACTCAATAACTTTAAATTTTTAGAAACCAGGTGACTAATCTTTGGTATTGTAGTTTTCCATTTTGTTTGCTGCTTTCAAACAATCAATGATCAGTGACTGATCGTAACACATTTTCATTTATGGAGAGTGTGTGCAGTCGATGTTTAAGTCAGTGTATTTGTTATATAATGTGTTGAAACGTTGCCCGAATAGAATTGCTATTCAGGATCATCACTTAATGAAATCACATCCAGTTGTGTCGCTTTATTCACTCGTTTTCATCAACTAACAATCAAAATAATCAGATTCCTATTTCTAATTGTGTGATGCGTTTTTCATGAATACATGAAGGAAGATCTTAAGAGGTTTTCAGCAGTTTAATTCAGAATCTTGGAAATAAGATAGCAATTCACTTGAAGATATATGTACATCTGTGTCGTAATCGATTGAGAAACTCTGAGAATTTTAGTGCTTGATGATAACAGCATTTGGGAATATTTGCAGATAAATGAAAATTTGTAAAGTGATGTGTTGCCGTTGTGATTTTGTTCGTATGCTTAAGGTAGGAATTGAATGAATGAATATTTTTGTGATGGTGGAATTGAAGCTTTGCTTATAACTGTTTGATGTCGTAACATTTAGAAGGAAGCATGTTCTCGGGTAAAACCATGCTTTATAATGCCATCAGATTGATGCGATCTTCATCAGGCAGACGAATACGGCGACTGCTCTTCGTATTTGAGTAATTACAATAACGCTTCTTTGCTTTAACAGTTTGCTTAACTGTACATTCAACTTTTTGCTGGATTATCCTTTCGTATAGACGATTACACATTTGGTTTGTTGGTTTGGCCTCTAATCAGTGCTTTTTGCTGAACGTTACATGACAACGATTAGTTATTGTTGCGTGATGCATAGAATGTGTGTTGCATTTTAGATTGCGAGTGAGAAGTTATTTATTGCAGCAGTGCTTCTCAAATTGCATTCAGTGCTTTTTCACTTCTCTGATTGAATGAAATATGTCGTCAAATCCCAAAAATCCATTTATTGTCAAATTGATCGTCAAATTCAAAAATTCAATTCAAAATAAAATTCAAATTCAAAAGAAAATCGTTTCATTCATCAATCGAAATGATTTTTGATGGAGAATATGCACACGTTACAGATGAACGTGAATGACTGAAATGTCGAAAGTGTTCTTGTGCGTAGTATGGGATTTGTGCCATATTAACGAACAATAATCGCTGAGATGTAGCTGCTGTAGTATTAAAGCTTTGAGAAGCACTGAACCAAAGAGATTCAGTGATTTCAATGAAACGAAGAAGCAACCATCTTCAACACGTGATTATCTATATTTGCGCATATCGTTTGTCAAATACTAACCGCTCTGCTCGTATAATCAGCCTTATTGTCCTTCCTTTCAGCAACTACTGCTCATTTTTCGTTTCTCAGAATGCATAATGGCTAAAGAGAGGTGGAATTATCAATTTTCCTTGATTCTCTGATCAATGTGTCTCTTGTAGTTAGATAGACAGTTGATGATTTGATTGTTTTATTTATACATACATGATTATATCCGAAAAGTGTCCTCAAAATTATCGTTTCATTCATTCGATCGAAATGTTGATCGATTGTCAAATTCCAACTGAGCTGTTGTCGAATTGGTTACGATAAGCGAGCTTATCGGTAAAATTTGACAGCGAACAAAAATCCATCAGTGAGGATCGTTTATTCGGAGCAAATTTTAGTTAGCATTATTCAAGTGATTGATACTTTCTGTGGAAAATTTGAATCGATATAGACGGTTTCTGGTCAAGGTAGTTTTCCCATTTGAGCATCATTTAGGCGATTCAGCGAATGAGTATCTCATTGAGGAATTTCTCGAACGCATTTCTTAATAGAATTTGCGTTGGGTGGATTGATGTGTAGGAGTGAATGAAATATGAATGTCGTCGAATCAGTCAACAAAATCGATTTTCAAAAAAAAAACTCAAAGTGTAGCTGATGATGATGATGATTAATGGGAAGGGATAATGAAGTATGAAAGGTGCAGATGGAACAGGTGGAAATGAAGACGTTCTTGTTGCAGCACCTCTCTTCGTCGTCTTCGGCGAACGTTTCGTCGTTGCACCATCACGGACATAATCAGTTCCCATTATCGCAAAGCCAACAAACTCAACAACTCTCCGCAACACACCACACACAACTGCATCATGGACTGTCCGCATCCACAGCGATCACATCGCATCACACACATATTCCGAGCATTAGTTCATCATCGCCACTTCTTACGTCTGCTGCTGCGGCTGCTGCTGCTGCTGCTGCAGCCCTTCAGCAGCAGCAGCAGCAACACAGGAATACATCCCCATCGCTTTCCGGACCGATCAGTGGAACTGCAGCCGCAGCAGCGGCGGCCGTAAAAACGAACAGTCTTCAAGCGGCGGCACGATTGTCATCTTCGTCATCTGCTCCCACTCAGTTGACGCAAGCGCATCATCACCACCATCATCAGCAGCACACCGAGTCGAAACCAGTGGCAGCCGTTCCTCCACTTTCCACACTTCCGGCCAATCTGCACATTCCATCGAATTTGGCGCTTCAGAAGGCCGCACTCCTTGTTGCCGCACAGCAAGCGTCAGTGTCACGTGCTGTGGCAGCAGCCTCAGTGGCCGCTGCGACAGCATCGTCGAAGGACATCGTGACATCATCATCGAATAGTGGTGGTGTTAGTGGTGGATTGCAGAAGAAGCCAACGGCAGCGGATAGCAGATGGAGCGGTGCCGATGAGAGGCTGCTTTTCCTGGCTGGACCACGATTGAAGTAGGTGAAAGCTGCTTTTGTGTGCATCAATCATTTCATTCGAGCATTCTCGTCGATTCACCGCTGCTAGAGCATATCGGTGTTGCTTGAACGCTCACTACGAATGCTGCTTCTTCTTCTGCTCGATAAGCTAATCCCGGCTGACGCTTGCTAGTAATAGGTGATGCAAGATTGCTGTGTGCATTTATATACCTTTGTTTGTGATGATGTTCAAGAATAAGTTCGTGTGAGAGCACGTCTACTGAATAATTCAATATCTTCTACTAGTGATTTATGCTTATCGTTAGTAGTCTATCTAGTGAACTGTTTATTCGTCTATTATTGTTAAGATAAATTAGATGGTACGCCTTTTTATTGTTTCGATTTTGATTTCGTATTATAATGTTGGTAGTTTGAACGAACCTTTGACTATATTCTCGAGTATTTGGATGGATTAATTTCAACTTTTCTTCTATGATCCAGCAGTGGTGTCCTTTTGCTGATGCAGTTTTCGATAGTCGAGAGTAGTTGGAGTGTAGTGATATCTGATATCTGATTGATAAGCGTACAAAGTGGTAGTGAAGCATTGCTGACTCCAGAATGACTTCAGTGTGAGAGCAATACTTTCAACTAGTCGATTCACATTTGAAGGGAAGAAATGTTTCATGCATGCGAGATATATGTCAAACCTGGAACGTTTAGACAGCTGGCATGGCGTGCCTGCCGTTTCAATGTGCTCGTCTGAATTTGTGTTGTTATGCGCTTTTTGCTTCATGCATTTTTCTTTGCTTTAATCCACTCACTGCATTTTTTATCACCATTTTGCATCGCATTCCACTACAAGGCCGATATCGTCGATGGCAGAATTTGTTTTTGTTGAAGTGCATGCGAGGAAAATAACTGTCCATTTTGCATGCTTTATCCCCTGTTTGAATCCAATTCAATCTCTTCAGTTTCACTTCTTAGTTTGTGTTCTTTTTCTGTCTTACGATTAATTTTTCTTCACATATTTCATGCGGATTAGTTGATTTAATTGAATGCTTCTTCCAAGCGGCTGACTGGCTGGCTGCATTGCTGAACGATTGACGCACAACGAGAATGGTATAACAAATTGCTTGAATTCATCAAGCAAACTGTGAATATAAATGAAAGTTCTTTCAGAATGTTGCGTAGACGTATTTGCACGAAACGAATCGCACGTCCGATTGCGCTTCATCCGTGCCGTCCGAATGACTTCGTCACGAAGCAACTTCCGAATTTACAGGGATTCTTCATTTGATTTCATTGTTTTCGATTTGATTGTCAAATTTGTTTATTTGTTCGAATGTTCGCATCGTAAATCACAATTATTATGATCGACGATTTATTTGTCAATTCGCATCATCATCGCATACTAATCGATTTTATAATTGGGTGTTTTGGTTGTGTGAAGAGAAGTAGCGATAGGTGTTGTTGTTTCGTTGTTTCATTACAGATATCAGTGTTGTTTGATTTGGTAAATAAACTGCAACGTTGGCGATGGGATCTTGGATCTCAGCGGGATTATATGATAGAGCTGAAGTTTAGTTGATCTGGTAACAACTGATGATGAGATTACAATTTTTACGTTGCAGCTAGCAATAATTACAATCAGGCGCAGTTACTTGAGATTAGATGGTGTTGTTTTTTGGTTAAGAATTTACTCACTATCAGTGAGAGCGTTCGCGTAGATTGATTAGTGAAAACAAGGAAGAGGAAGTATGCGGGGAAACTCATGTTGATATCATGATACGCTAGTTCCTGTAAGAAACGCAGTAGTATTCGAATAAATTGGAGGACTTAATTAACAAGGAGTACTGAAATTTGAAATCGTAATGAGTGCATTACAGATTGATTGTTGATATGAAGAGAGAAATTTTTAAAATAATCCACCTTCATAATAACTTCATCTGCTTAATAGCCGTTGTGTTGTGGAGGGGGAGTGTTCATTTGTACCTACTTGTTGTAATGTCCGAAATTTTTTGTTATTGGTGTTGATGTTATCGTTTTCATGTATCGATATTATTATTATTATTATTATTATTATTATTATTATTATTATTATTATTATTGTGACTGTCACTGTTTTTTGTGGCGGTTATGTTAATTTTCGAAGTGGAATCTGGTTGGTTATTCATGATGAGTGAATATTCATCTCATCGGTTGGCATCGTGTCGTCGTACGTGTGATAATGAGTTTTTGATAGCCTTGTTGTGAACATCTGTAATCAAGTGCAATGAACTGTTAACGTTTTTTCAGCAGAAATTCGTCTATGCGATATGTTTCTAACCAGCACTTCAATGTAAATTTATTAGTGTATTCGTGTCGAAAGCGAATGAATTTCTTGCGAATTCTGTAATGGTTCCTCAATGCACACAGAAGATCTCATTTCATCGTCGCATCTTCGCGAAATATATTCCGAACCTTTCTTGATGCGATTTTGATTGTTTCATCGGAATTCGAAACGTATTTGAAGACGACGGATCAGTTTTGAGAGTAGTTGAAGGTTTAGGTCTTCTTCTACATTTTTATGGTTAAAATCTGATCAAAAATTTTTCCACACGTATCAGTTAGGTGGTGATCCTCTCGCATTGTTTGTTTGTGTATTGTTTTTTTTTTCCACTTTTTGGTCGTTGGATATTCATGAATGCATTGCGCTATACAGTGATAATTGATTCGTATTCAAAAATGTTTACAATCGAGTAGTTAAAGGCCGAACTTGTGCTCCTATAATGGAATGTGATTGCGTTCCTGATGCACTTATGAAACTTTTATTCGTTTATTCGCTCGTTTATCACACCTTCATCCGTCTGGTTAATCCATCCCTTTTCGTGCTCTTCGCAAGTGATGCGTATTGTTAGCATTCGCATTACTTGTGACGACAGGCTGTTTGCTTTATAAATTCCCTGGTATTCTTTCATCGTGTGTAAGTATTTCGCATCGTTATGAACACTTGAATATGGTCTTATCACACTCATTCCTTTTGTTAAAATGATTACTTGATTATGATTCATTGCTGATTTGATGATCGACTCCTCGATGGAACCCACGAGATTTTATTGTTATCGTCGTTAATATTGTTGCTGTTTTCATGGATTTTACTATTTTCACTGTTGTTATTATCACTACTGTTTTCATTACCGATATTGGTTTTGTTCTTGCGATTGCTCCTTTTTAATAATTATCATTATTATTATTATTACTACTGTAGTTATCGTTACTATTATTTTTTACTGTTTTATTCATTATTGTTTTTATTCTTCTGTCGTTATTTTTGTTGTCGTTGCTGTCATCGAAAAAATGTCTCGTGGAAGGGCGGTTTACTACTGTGATGTACCGATTGAGAATTAGTGCTGTCGGAAATTAGTTAGGAAGTTGATGATCTGAGCTGGGATTCGAAGAAATCTGTTTGGAGATGACAAAGAGACAGCGCAGTGAAATATTCACAGTTATTTCAATTATTTTCAATGACATTATTTGGTGATTATTAAATTGATTGTTCATTGAATGCTGCTTGATGATGTTTCTAAGAACACTGCATAAATCTTAAATTGTGCAATGAATTTGTTGGAACTAACCGAATAAGCGATTGCAGTGTCAAGAATCTCCACGATGATCAGAGTGAAGTGGTGTTTCAACGAAATCATTTATATATAGCAAAAGAGAGCAATTATGAAAACATGTCAACAAAAAGAATTATAGCGTGAGGATACAGGGCATATACTGTGGCGAGGTTATTATTATTCAGTGGAATGAATCGACAATATGAGCTCTTCATTCATCACTTTGGAATGATTTGCGAACTAAATTAACTCTTTCTAGGCAATAATTTTCTGAAAGCATATCTATCTCAGAATGTGCCGTTTCTGAAAGCATATCTATCTCACGATGTACGGATTATTGGAGTAAAACATTGCATAAATCACACACTGATTCAAAACTCGGTTAATTATATGAGTGTATGGCAGTTTCTCGAATAATAAGTGGATCAAAACATTCAGTGCATCATTATCTGATTGAAGCACGATTGCTCTTTGATCAGTAGCAATGTTTTTTGTTCGATGATCCTTTCACAAACGCCAAAACGTTCCTCGTTTGTATTTGGCCGACTCGCCAGTCTTTGGTACCAGTCGAAGTGGTACGAGACGTCGATAGAAGATGGAGGCCAATATGAATGCAATCAAAAGTTGAACGAACTGTACGATATTTGGATACATATATCCATAGTGCTCGAAAAGATATCTGAAATTCAGTCTGATATCTCAGCACACTGTGGATATATTAGTATCATGTATTGTGAGATTGTGGATGTAGTAAAAACTGATCCGTAAGAGTCGATCTGTGCAAGAGGTCTCACTCATGAAACTGTCCTCATAAAATATTGATGCAGTGTGCTTTTCCGAACTTCAACTCTTAAAACCAATTTCTCAATCGTGTCGTTTTGGGTGAACGCAAGTGGCCAATGAATATGAATGTTAAAGGAGTATTTGAACTATCCCATTATAAGCATAATACGATAGAATATAGAATTTCACTCATATCAACCATTATATTACTATTATGACAGTAGAGAATGTGCTTCTATAATTCATCGGACAAGAACTGATGTTCGAAATTGATGAAAAAGTAACGATAGCTGCAAGTGGTCAATAAACTCACGTTGTGACCAACGGTTGGATTGTCCTTGCAATGCTACCGAACAGGGCGAAAATACCTTGCATAAAACCCTGAAATGCGCGTATGCTTTGAAGGGGCATTAGAATTTTTGTTCGTTCGTTCGTTTGATCACTCACTTACGATCGGTGAAGAGGGCAAACGTAATGATAATTTTCAAGTTCAGGCAATGTGCTTGCTCATCTCTGATCACTTCAAATTTCTTTACCGTCCGATTTTTGCAAACATTCAAGCAAACTAGAATGTCCTACTCACCTGATTACGAGGTCCAAGTACGTGCGAAAAGATCGTACCGGATGGAGTGGCAAAGTACGGAAAGGCGACACCAAAAAGGACAGTCGCACAGAAAATGTACACATAGATTGGTGTTCGTTTTGTCCACGCACACCATTTGTAGTAATCGTAGCAACCACCATTCACTTTCGTCACATCCGTGTACGTGCCTGAAATTTTTATTCAGAATGTTCGCAACGGCAACCGACCGGCAGAAGAATTGAAAACGAGTCTTCCGAATTCACCGATTCTTTGAATTGTTGGATATATGATTATTTGATCATTTGATCAGGGAAGATCATTTGAGTTCAACAATCATTACATTGTTCAGACCATACTGTCCCATAGACGGAATGCTCTAAGGTGAGCAACGTTTCTGTCAAGAAAAGGGTGTTCATGAAATGGGAGCATACCATTGACTTGAATGAAGTCCAAGCTCTCCGGATAGAACGGCCATGGCATGTTGAGAAGGTAGTATATCATGAAGAGCACCAATGAAATCAATATCATTCGACGTTTTCCACTAAACAGAATTTTCGTAGAAACTTTTGAGTGATAGACTTTTGACTGACTATTCTGGCAATTGAACCGTTCTTATTACAGCCAGTAATGCCCAGTTTCATTTGGTCATCGCATAACCAATAAACGACTCATTGTAAACAATCAAAAGACACCTTCAGTTCAGATGAATCTCAGACGGTAAAGGCCAAACAACTTATAAATGTTCCGTAAAGGAAGCGACAAACAGGAAATTATAAGAAAAATAAATAAGAGGAACGAACAGTCGTCCAACTCGGGTGTATGCAATTGCAAAGTAGTTGACCATACTGAATACACAGCTCACCGTCAGAATGATACCATTATAGAGCACCGCTTCGTCGTCGTTCCAGTTGAACATCGCTATTGTTAGCGGAGAAGCCAACCTAGAAGCGTTCATCAATGCATTAATATCTTATTTCAGCGCACTAAATCTCGTTAGCTTAAAACTCTGAAAGTCAAAGAAGACGTCGTTAATTTTTGCCGCTATCAAATGCAAAGTGACGACATCAAAACTGAACCAAAGCGATAAAGACAAATTGCCTGTGCTGCTATGAGATCATTTAGTAAATGGACGAATACCTATAGAGGTGAATACACAGTGATTCTGTTCAAAAGGATTTATTTAATGAAAGTTTTTCAAGCTCAAGAAACCAATGCGCAACAACTTACACCTCAATTGTTGTAACGATGCTCTGCTGTACATACCACATATAAATTAAAACTGATGCAGCTATTTTATCGAATTTCGGTATTACCAAGTATGGATCTGCAATTGAGTCGAAGATGTGAAACCGAACTTCAATAGGTAGCAAAACAATAATGCCTGATCAGATGGTTTTCATCATGAGATTCTCCAGAGGACAATTTGTTTTGGAGACGTTTCGAACAAAAAGCATTGATCGAATGAATTCAGTTGATACGAAAATGCTTCAAAGTTGCAAAGTATCAATAATGGTGCAGATGACCAATTTTACTTGGCAAAATCGCGAGAGTGCGAATATCGAATGTGTACAATGCTTTTTGAAAAAGCTTTTTTCGGCACTTTTTAAACAAAAAGCAAACAAACCACTATCTTCATCTGTTTCCATGATTCCAGCATACGATTCGGTAAAGCAAAACATCAGAAGAAATGAAGAAACGATCGACAGTAGGATCATCACATATGCGGGCACTGTGTATACATTCAGTTGTACAGTACCAATCCAGATTCCTTCTTCACCGATCGGTGTGAATAGTGCCTAGAAGCATGCGTGCACTTTGGTTGGGCAATTTTTGAACTTAAAAAAAACAACTGAAAAATTGGAAAGTGATTGCTTGATTCAAATGATTCAAACAATGCAACTGGCGCTGATCATTCATATTAATGTCTCATTTTAAATTCATCGTTTATATCATGTAAACCATTGTATGAATGATTCATATTGCAAAGTAACCAGCTGAATGCTCATCTTTTTGAGCAAATAAACCGAATAGATGTTCATTGAAATTAGGCAAGATGTTTTTATGTTCACCTGCATTCCGGGTCCAACGGATTGGCCAATCACAAACGAAGCAATACCTAATGCCATCGCCTTGTTTCGATCTTTTGCAGAGCTGGCTGTTGATGTGTAGGCACGGAGTACACCAAGATTACCTATAGGGAAGAATCAACAGGGTTAACACTATTTGCGTGAATGTTGCTTGACAAGTACCGCTTGTTAGAGGACGATTTCACCGTGACCGGTCATTCTGACGAAAGACATTTTGCCTAACGACAGTTTGCCTAACGGACAGTTTGCCTAAGGAACAGTTTGCCTATTAGGCGAAATATCCATTAAAAAATCGTAAGTTAGGCAAATTGTCCATCAGACAAACTGTCCGCAGGTAAAGTGTCCGTTAGGCAATGTGTCTTTAGACGAATTGTCGTTAGGCAAAATGTCTTAAGGCAGATTGACCGGACACCCGATTTCACATGTGCTATTTGACGTTTGCTTTATTAGTTTTCCGAACTTTTTGCGATTGGAACATCCAAAATTGATTCAAGCTGCATTGAGCGATTATATGGAAGCAAATGACAAAAGCTACCGACCTGCACCCACTCCAACAATTACTCTCGAAACGAGCATGTACCATTTAGCGTTTGTTTTAATTGTTGGTAACATTGCGTATAGAACGTTGCCGAAAGCCGTCAGTATGACGCCAACTATGGACGGATATCTCACACTACGTGTTTTTTGACTCCAGAATCCGAACACTGGACTGGCGATAGTTTGTCCAACCGAGAATACGGCCACAATTACGCCAAGAAATGCCAGATCAGCGCTGTGATCCAACTGAAAGTGTTGTGATGATGCGATATGATTTAATGCAACCGATATTGATGGTTTTTTATTTCTTGCTCCATATTCTGAAGGTTCATGTCGAACGAATTTGGATATGAAGAAGTGATAAAACACGACGACTGTCACAGAAATGATCATGCCACTGAACGGATTGCTCATAAAAGCGAGGAGAATATTCTGAAGTCCTTGAATTGCTGAAAAATGAAACGTGGAACTGAGAGGTATGATCAGTGAAAGTCAGCATGAAATATTCGAGTGGTCAATTTATCAAATCGGAACCAACCAAACACCTACCGTGCTCAGGTATGGCCACATTGAGGTGAAGTAAATCGCGAATTGTATACCACAAAGAAACTGCACGAAATTGCACATCCACAACGACCCCCATGGTGACTGTTTTCCGTCGTCGAATCGTTCCTCGACCGTATCCTCATCGTCTTTCTTCCCGTTCGCTTCATCCTTCTCCGACGATTCGGACGTATCACTGAAAATTACAATTCACTATCGTCGAATATAGAACATTTTGAACAGTCTCATTTTCATCAGCTTGTTTGACAGTGTTCTGTCCGAGAACGTTGGCGTTCTCTTATGCAAATGATCGTAAGATTCTCTTATCCAATCATAAGAAGTCTCTATGACAAACAAGTTCGATGTTGTTTTGTTATGATGTATTTTTACGACAGCTTAATAAATTCTTATTGTCCCACAAAGTATTCCATTGATTTGCAGGTGATGTGCAGTTTCATTGCCATTCCTAATGCACTATAGATCAATATTTCGGTCATTAGATCATTGATATTTTCATTAACTCAAACGATTGATTTTCAGGTATGCGAAAACTTTCAACCGGACAAAATTGGTGTACTTGTCATTTTATAGTTACGGACAATAATAACTTCTCACTCAATCTGTATCACTTTATCATCGCTTTACGGTTATTGAACGGGAATATAAGTGAAACGATAAGAAGTGCAGATGCCATCGCATTGAATACTTGTTTGATGACATAGTTGCGAAGGAAAAAATGTTGAATGATTTCAACAAGCGAGAGAGAAGTGGTTAAAGGAAAACGCTTACGACTAACATCAGGTTGTCGATACCAGGACAAACCCAGCCGCTCGTGCCATCGGCTAGTAACTCCGAAGGGCTCAACTCTTTCAGTGTACTTTTTCGTGTTCGATTCGTCAGCACTGAAGAATTTCTGCTCACATCGGTTACTTTTCTTGTGATATGGGGTGAATTGCTCGCGCTTTTTTGCATCGCTGGCGTTTCTCCATGATCCGTAGCCAGTGACGGGACTGTTGTTGCCATTCCAATAGGTCTGGAGAATGCCTCCACTGTTCACAACTGTGTGCTTCGTGCGAACGTTCAGCAGAGTTTTGACTGAAGATAGATCACGCTGTGACAAATCAGTTCCGATTAAGTGATTACATTGCAACCACCGTAGCGATATGAACAGCACAAGAAATGATTCAGTTGACGAATAATGATGTTGCATGCAAAAAACGTGAAAACATGAGTGTGATGCTATGCGAGAAGCTAATTGTAAGAGGCAAACAGATACATGTTTAGATTCCAGCACCCCGATCTGTAACGAAAATTATCATTTATTGCTTATAATTTTCATGAACGAAGCGAATGAGTGCTTCTTCGGTTCAATCGAAATCGCTCACTTTCATCACCCAGTTACTGAATGAACATCACGCACGGTCAATAAATTCAACTGTCTACCACTTCTCTTGTTTCAACATCATTCTATTCGTTGGTCTTGAAATACTCGAGAAATTGCAAACTGAAAAATTTTGAGAAAAACTGAAAAAAACTGAAAAATTCTGAGAAAAACCGAAAAAAACTGAAACATTTTGAGAAAAACCGAAAAAAACTGAAACATTCTGAGAAAAACCGAAAAAAAAGAAAAATTTTGAGAAAAGTCACTTAACGACATGTTTATATGGAAAATTAGCCAAGCAAAGCATTACCAAAAACAGCAGTATAAACCTATCTCATTAAATGTATAAGAATAATGCGAAGATCGCAGAAACCAATGCACGTGAAACATGAAGAAGCGTAAACGAAATGATTCGATGAAACGTCAAAAATAATTTATCACGAATGATAGTTTCATGGGTGGTTTAAGGTGCAACGGCCAACATGATAAATCGTTATCAATAAATTTGTGCTTTCGTAAACTTTTATAGGTGAAGAAATTTTCCAAGGTAAACTGCTTCTTCTCTGTGCAGAGCACTCCAGATTTCGTTCATTTTTACGTCAGATTATACTGTTATCATGCGCCGAGAATCTAAACCAGCAACGAATCAGCACCATTCCGGCTGACCGGACAGCAGAGAATAGCTAGTTACGGAGGGCGTTAAATTGAGAACATTCACTGAGATTTGAAGTTTAATATTACTTGCAGGCAACGTTGCTGTTTTTCAATAAGGTTCCAATCGATCAGCGAGGATGATCATCGTGACCATTAACATTAAGTACTTCTCAGATTGTAAAAATTATTGTTTTCAGTATCAAGTAGGCGTAAAAGTGATCGAAATCACCATTATCAAACAATGCTAAATCAGACGTAAATTATGCAAAAGCAAAATGGCCCAATAGGTTTGACATACAATCTTGGAGTGCAGTCATTTAATATGGACCTGATTCGGTGTTCATTTGAGCGATGAAGTAAATAGGATTGTTGTTTGCTTGATTCTCAGTGATACGTTCGCAAGCAAAATGTAACTTCATTGCTTTTCATATTTGTAATTTCATCATTTTAGGGTGTTTTTGATTAGAGTGTTACATCATATCGTATCACATCATGTCAATGAAATAATATTGAGCAAACAGAAGTGACTGCGATAAACTTTGTTCGTTGTAAGCTTTAAAAGACAAGACGAAAATATTTTCAGCTAGCAGTGAAACGATTCATTTGTAGTCGTCATCAAATCAAACATAATTACTACTTGCTTGCAATTCAAACAAGAATTGAACGTTGCATTTTGAGTGTTTGATTGTTTCTTACCGATTTCCGAATCATTTCTCACAAGTTTCCAATGTCTCGATTCCGACAGTTCTTCCAAAATATGGTTGAAACTATCATTATTCTGCACGAAACAGCAAGAAAATAGAACGGTTTTCACTCTCTTGCAGAGTGTTCGAGATTTCGGGAAGAAATTTCATCAATTTTTTTTGTTCATTACAGATGATAACCTTGAGCATGGCCTGACATATATAGTGTTATTTGCGGTATGCAATGCTCAGATAAGAAAACGCATGTGGCGTTTTTATAGTGTCACTGAGTTTAATTCTGTAGGTTGTGTTTGTTTTGAAATAGTGAACGATACAACAACAGAATGCACGATTGGAGAGATTTTTATCATTAATTTAGAACACTTTTGGTGAACGAATTTCAAAGCAACTTTTTATGGTGTTTTGCAAAAAGAAAATATATAATCCATCAGAACATAATCAAATTTATTGCTAGCAATAAGCATTGACTTCAAAAAACAAAATTGTTTTAGTTATTAAGTGCTTCATGCAAAGAAATGAAATGGATGAATAAGTGGGTAACCAGCAATGTTTAAGAAAATATATTCCTCAACCAAGTCATTCATTGAGGGAGTCAACAGCTTTGTTTCGACTATTTACATTTGTATTATACTCAATTAATCGAAAAATTTCCTCGGGAGCGCATCTTTTCTCAAGATTACTCATAATCAAAATGAACTCAAATTTACATATGTTTCTTGAAAACTAACGTTCATTCCTTAATAAAATGATGCGGCTTTCCTTTGCATATGTCACTGAAGTTTACAATTACAACTGCAAATTTGCATCCGTTTCATTCCGAAAGATAGAATTTGGGAGGTTGAACCAGAATTTTGAATAAATAATGTGGAAGATGAAACTTTAATGGGCCCAATGGAATCACATACTGTCATTTGTCGAATTTCTTCGGTCGTTGCGCGGCCATTTCGTCATTATGACGGGCACTGCCAACAGCAATAGCATCAAAGGGTCGAGTGAACAGAAGAAGATGAATGTGCCCCCGAAAAGTTTCCTGGTTAGATATTCCTTCAGAAAGCTTACTGGACTAATTGAATGGTTTGATCATCCATCTTTAGTAATTGATGAAGTTTTCGATCATTTCTGTAGATACTGTGGAACTGTCGAAACAACGTTCTCAAAAGTATCATAGAATATTCCACAGATGTTATTTGGTAGGACAGTGTTATAGCTCAAGTTGAAGGAAATGCATTAATATTTTGACGTCTGAATGACCATTTGAAGATGACCAGAAATAAAGCACTCACGAATGACGTTCGAGTTCCGAACACACGCATCTATCTAGTGCGAAGTGGAGAGGACTGTGACAGCATAACACCAGCATGGCGAAATCGAGCATTCGAGACCTATCAAGCATATCGAATGGTTTGCCCTTTCGAAACAAAACCACAATAAAATTTTGTTGCCCAGTGACTCACATTTGGTTTGGATGGTAGTTGTCATGTATAGAAGGAACTCTTAGCTAACGAAACACTTGAAATGAAGACATTCTCATTCAATTTGCCTAAATGATTCGAAATGAATGGAAAATTTCGTTACACAAGCAATCTTGCGTGAAGAGTGAACGCTTGATTGCAGTTAGATATGAATCAACCGGCATGGATTCCAAGAAGGGCTGGTGGTGAGGATGACTACTGTATGGATACACCATTAACTAATGTCGGTTCCATGAGTGCCCAGTTGGTCGGTAGGGCGATCACAATGCGAACAGTCGTCACCACTGTTTATTCATCACCGTCGCTTGCCTCTGTCCAAGTTCGTTAGATTTGCGATCAGATCGCCTTTGAATTTTCCACTGAATTAAGTGATGACAGTTTTGTTGACTACGAAGAGAAACGTTTATTGAGTCAATGACAACTAATGAGAGTGCTTCGTTTTAACTCATAAACTTTACGAATTTTCATTCCCAGCTGAATAAATTCACTTACTTAAGGCTCGAATATTGAAAAATGTCCCGATTTACAATCGAATGATGAGAAAGGGATCCACTAAACGTAAAATGTAATCCACGTGTTCGTATTTATAGACAGCCACTTCCCTGGCAGCGTGCCTTCAACAAAAGAGTGCCGTAAAAGTTTGTGTTGAGCCAGGACTTTTCGAACCTTTGCCGCTCATAACAGAGGTGCAGTTACCATCTTCAGATTCTGCTCTCTATCCATTTTTACAGTTTCTTCCCTATTTTGCATGCAGGTGTTTTCATTTACGCACATTACTTCCTCTGACTTACGATTGAAACTACCACTGAGAGGTATTCATGTGAAAGCCGTGCGGGAGGAAACTGCCCGTGCTAAAGCAATTGATAGAAACTTTAATTGGATGATATTGCATATGATCGAAGTTATGGAACTGCTTGAACATGATAGAAATAAACTGATGATGAGGAGAAAGGCAATGCTCAGTCAGTACTAATTACAATGAACCAATAGTTTCTAACGAACGAAGTGATCTCAATCTCGGAACAACCACCGTATTCTTAATATCTCAGAATCTCCCAGAATTTTCAAGTGCATACTTCAGCTAATGTGATTTTGAATGCAGAATCCACTACCGAACTTCCTGCAAGTGAACGAATTGATCGCCTGTGGCATTGAAGTTGACTCGGCTTATAAACCGATACTGAAGATGGAGCAATTAGGCAAAACTGTAGCAGGGGTTCGGTTTTTTTACGATTCAAATGATATTCTTTAAATCAGTTTCCGTGAACTCCATTCACTGTTAATTACTAGCAAATATATAAACAGTGAAGAAAATGACTGGGACCGAATCAGGTGCTAACAGAATCCATAAAGTTATCATTTGGTCAGTTGCAATTCCTCAGCGAAATGTTCGTTTCAGGAACGAACGTTAAGTGATGCGTATGTGAGGATTGGTGAAGTGGGCGATGAGATTGCAAAAATTTGCAGTTCACAAGGAAAAAGTGCCGTTATTGTGTGTGATGCGATTGGCATTGACGCGCTGTTTAGGTGGGGATGTCGATGAAATTTGTCTTGCTTTTGTGGAAATTTGCATGCAAATAGGATCTGGCCAGACGTTCCAATGAAGTGATTTCGCATCGTGAAGCAATCACACTTACATGATTGCTTCAGTCAAACACCACACTTTCGCAACGAAATCTTTCCCGCATTGAACTGACCTGATGCTAGATAAACTTTTGTATTTTATAATGATTCTTCGGAACAATTCAGCGAATTTTCAGGCGAATCACTCGACGAAGTGATATTCCTGAGAATTTGGAGTCGACAGCATACATGCAAAGATGTTATCCACAATGCTCTACGATCACACTGGAGTGGAATGCAAAAACGCGATGTTGGCAATGCAAAGCGAACGCAATTCCACCGATGACAATGTTCCATACGACTAACATTGTGAAAATTCCCTCATTTGGTCGGAACACGAAACTCTCCGATATACCATCGGAACAAGAACCACTTTATTGATTTTCATCACGTCTGATGTATTTATTCGAAAGTACTTCCGTGTTTCATCTATTGCAGTGGTTTCATTTCAAGTATTCGATATTATTAGCACTCGAATATCAGTTTTTATAAGTTTATCGAAAAAGGCTCTTACCGTTATATGGTCGTTTAATCTCGAAAAAATTGAACATTTTAAGGATGCTAGGAAAAAAGGCACAATTTTTATTGTTCTTTATAAATTGTTTTTTTTTCACAAAATCTACATATGGAATGGCACACACAGAATCGTATTTGGTCTCTTGTTTAGATCATATGTTGTGTTTAAATGTACTCGAAGATATCTTCTTCCAGTGAGTCTCAATCGTTAATGTGTTCTCTTTTTAGGTGAGCGAGTGTCATCACCTGTGCTTTGTTTTCATTGCAAAATTGAGCTCCAAATAATTCTGTTATTTCTAATTTGAAACATGCTTCATCGAAAATGCAATTGTATGAAATAATAGGGAAACTCTCAGAAGAATTTCACCTCGGGTATCATGATAACATTCGTTTTTAGAACGCTCATTCATTAAACGTCGTGTGTGTTTTTTTTACAAAGAAATCTGCTTTTCAGCATTTCATCATATTTATTATACTTTAGGAGAGATAAACATTTGATTTATCATTTGAGATATTTAAAAAGAGACTGAATTATTTGTTTTGTGACACATTCCATCAGTTGAATGAATGGAGCAAGTTGTTAGGCTGCTTGAAGGCAGCAATATTTAAAGACGGAATGAATATGAAACGACGCAAACTACCAGAGGTTCTAAGATGGTTCACCTTGACCGAATGAAACTTTCATGCGTACTTCTGTGGTAGTGTGGTAGCGTTTGATATAATGAATGATGTGAAAGAATAATCAGTGCAGCTGAACGGCTCAGTCTTACTTTCGAACGTTTCTTTCTCTTATTTTCAAAAAACAACAATCTATTAATTCCTTATTGCGAATTCCCGCAGCATTACGACTCAATCTTAAGGCCGATCCTTCAAACTGAAGCAATTTTATGAATATCATCAGGTAACCACTATGACATCAGCTAAGGAAACCACTGTAACAGATAAGTGCATGTATATAGAGAATTACTCCAGGACGGGTTCTGAAACACGCCAACCATCTGCTTTCTGCGGTCCGAACGATCCAAAATTGCTGACAGTCTTTGAATCAAGCAGTACGCGAACAACGCAACAAACATTTTCGGGCGAGAAGAAGCAGAAGTTACAGACCGTACTGTAACGCTATCGAGTGTATAAATTCATAGTTCACTACTATCATTATAACGGACTGTTAGTGAAGGATAGTCGAAAGAAGCGGAATAATTTTAATACGGAAACATCATCAGGTTCCACCAGCCACTGGTACTGGTATCGATGGAATGCAAGTGAACTGATTGTTCAGAGAGCCAGGATGATAACCTCTGCAACAAGATGCTCGTGGATAGGTGCAAACAAGTAAATTGCATGGCACCTTTTGGAAAGTCGACCTGAAAGGTCGCATTCTTTAGTGTTTAACAATACACTTCCCAAAAAACTAAATCGTGATTCTTGATAGAAAGAGAACTGTTATTACAGATAACGCTTATTAACACTGTCTTATGAGTTTGAATGCTCCGAATACAACACTCCCGTACAACCACGTCTCAGCTAACTAAAAGGCATCAGTTGGAGTGAACACTTTCCTGGGAATCGATAAAAATTCAATGGAAAAATCAGAGCCTAGTCAAGGTGAATGTGTAGAGAATGAAGCGGTCGCTAACCCAGTACAACGACAAGTTGGAAGTGTCTGGTTGCATGATCGGAAACGTTGTTTCGAGCCGCATGCACCACAGGTATCTGTACATTGCGACCATTGACCCCAGGCGTTCCATGCTGTTCCGTGACAGAGTGGACGTGTAGTCTGAAATCAGCCTTTTAATGCAACAGAATTCATGAGCTTTCATGAGCTCTAATTCCGAAGTCATCATATCCTCTTCAATCAGTTGATCAGTTAACGAATTTAAAACAACTCAGATGACTTTTCTCAAGGCATTACGGCTACATTTCGAGCGAGAGTTTTCGACTAAGAACACAACTTTACAGTTGGATCAAAAACAATCTCATTGAAAATATGAGTTTTCGATGAGAAGAACCATGGTGTTTAGATCCGTAGTCGTGCGAGAAACATGCTTGGAAATATATCTCATAGGAATGAAAGAAAATTCCATGTTAAATACTTTGAGGACAAGAACATTTACCGTTATGAGAGGAGCAGCGGTTGTTGTTGTTTTAGGTGGTTCTGAAAGATGAATTTAAAATTTGAAGAGTTTTAAGTTTTGAAAATTTTACCTAATAAGTACACGAGCATTTTCGAAAGTATGATGAATCTAGAATTCAAAATCGGAAAAATGGATTAATGATTGTCCTCATTGTCAGAGTCGCAACCAATTCAACAATCACGTTCAGCATGAATCTTCGAAATTTATTGCTACTGGAAATAATTCAATGATTCCCATTGTAACGCTATAAACATCGGTTTGTTGTTTGGTAATTATGAAGAGGCAATAAAAATCGAACCATGAGCGGCACAGATGATTCCGGGAACAGCGACTCCGCTAGGGTCCAGCCAGGTTAGCTGGCGATCGCACGTGATCGTTGAATCCACCGAACCTTTTCCTAAGGCCAACACCTTTGTCGTTCCCAGTACCATAATCATTGCCGTTAGGGAAGGCTGAAAAGTCGCCATCTCATTGAATGAACAGATTATTCTGTTTCAGTGGATCGATGCACAACATGCATGCGGATTTAAAATCCTTTCGACTAATTCAATTGTCTCCATAATATCGAGAATGATTTGGATTCGTAATAATGTTAGTTTGATGGTCGTATGAATTTCCACTCGCTGTACTCCCATAATCGGTCAAAATCGGTTTTGAAGATGATCCTTCGAAAAGCTTGTGGCGTTGTGCATCGTTAGGGTCACCGGAAAAATGAGGATCGACTCTCGAACAAAACATATGACTTACGACAGGATTGGTACAAGTAATTCTGATCTGTGAACAACCATTCGCGTTCGTGTCTCGATTGGTGAACAGTATTCCACTCTCGAATCCTGGTGTGGTGACAGTTCCATAGAGAGGCGTTGAACATTGTGTGCATTCGCCTACAACGACCAAATTTTCACTCAGAAATCTTTAGAAATATGGTATTGGTGAGAGATCAACCATCGTGCTCTAAGCGCTAAGCGTCTGCACTCAAAACTTTTGATATTTGAGTGCTTGAAACGAAACGGAGTTTGAGGCACTGAGGCAGAAACTTCGCTATCTGCCGAAGAAATGGCAGATAGCGAAGTGATTCAACTCCACCCGAGCAGAAAGCACTGAAAAGTGAATCCTGAATGAGGTGAACGGGGTTGAACCCAATTTTTTTCCACCAGAATCTGTGCTTTTTTAATCGAATTTGTTTATCTGAAAGGCAAAAGTTTCCAAACCTAACAGCTGTGGCAAAATACCGGCCATTTCCAAGGAGTTACGTCGGATGACAATGAAACGGTTACGTTACTCTGATGGGATTACTAAACATTGTGGTGTGTGAGCTCTTAGTTTCATTTAGAAATCTCCATAACAACGGGTAGTCATAAAACGGCAATAACAAACGATGACTCATTTCATGAACATAATTCGTAATTAACTAATTGAACAATATTACTACAGCGTAATCTAATTGCAGCGGATCGGAAACAATTAATTCGTTGAGGTGGGATGAAAGAAGTAAGCCAAACTGAGTCACGCCGTCGAAACAGAGCTATGTTTCATGTGCATAGAAAGAGTCGTTTCGTGATACGATGGCCAAGAAAGCGGTCGTTTTATGATATTATTACACGAATGCTGTTCAGTTGAAGTACAAATATAATAAATTTTTGATAATGAATTCGGAAAAGAACGACATTAAAAATTACTGATAGCCGATGGAGTGGTCGTCGCAATCGGTACAGCGGTTGTCGATGGTACTGTAGTTGAGAGTAATTTCATAAATTCATTGAACATTGTTTCTTCAAATTCTTTTCAACAAAAATGAATGAACCTTCATCTCACAACTAATTTTAGACATACCCATTCCCACCTTTTGATCTAATCAAAGCATTGTTTTTTTGGCAGTCACTGACTAAAAATGCTTCAAATGAAATTCATTTGAAATCATGTTGATGAAATTCGAAGTTTCGTCAACGTCTGCACTAATAAATTGAATCAATTTCGCTATACTGTGATTCGATGATCAGTAAAATGAAGCACTAAAAATCAACTTTAAACTAATCCAGCGGGACACTTTTACTTACTTGGTGGAATTGTGACGTTTGTAATATCTGAAATATGCCACTGTTAGATGTGAATGGTGGAGTATAATGAACAGTTATCTCAACAAAGAAATGTTCCCGTGAGAAATTTTCAGTGATCGCATAATTACTATTTGCTCTTTACTTTCACAGAATTGTATCTTCATGCAGTTTCAAATATGGCAGTCATGAGCAAGCCTACCGACAAAAACGCATGATAACGACTTGACAGTGTCGTTGGAATCCGATCTTGACCATACTCTTCGATTGGTGCACACTAATTGCAATGATGCTTTACCTATACCACTAGCTATTGCTGTTCGATAATTTCCGTTGAAACCAATCATGGTCAAATGAGTTGGCTGAAAGTCATCTGAGAATTTATAACTTGCATTGAACAGTTCACATTTCAAGTGTTATTATTGTAATTTTTCTTAACACCACAATATTTATACTTTGCTGAGCGATGTTTTTAACTGTATTGTTCACGATCACACACCAAGTCGTTCAATTGCTTAGCACAACAATGCGGTTGAAGGTAGAGCGATCGTTACGGATATTTCGAAAATATGCACACATTTGGGTGATAACAAAACCGCCGTATTGCAGATCGCTTGAACAAATTTGTTCAAAAACAATGCTGTCACTTTTGTGATTGCAAATTCTCGATTGCGAGTAATTCTCACGACTCAATTCAATCTCTATTCAATATAATTCAATCAAATCTGAATTCAATCAACACAACTATTGCTTGAAAACGCTGTGAAAAACAACTTATAAACTGAACACAACAACGATTGTGAATGAAGCAAAACAATGAATAACAACTAACTAGTCCAGAGCATGTAACTGCTGCATATCGACATCCACTTGCAGCGAAATTTTGCACGATGGCTAAATTACCGTTCAAATTGTTCAGTACTGTTGGTGGAATGATATAGGGCTCGAGGATTGGGCATGATCGACATGGAGCTGAAATCAAAGACGTTCACTGAAATTTTATGTTGCTCAGCGCAAAATACAACAAATGGCTCGGGTGTTGGCCGAGCATAGGCGAGGTTGGTCTCATCGACTGCAAAGCAGGATAGAGGATGGGTCTACGGTACAGTATCTGAGCCTGGGCATCGAAAAGCGATAGTTTATTGAGGTGAAGTGTTTCGTTCAAAACTTTATACGATGACTTTTTCAGTTCATGAATAAGCGACGAGATATATAAGGAACATTGAAGTAATTCCTTGAAAAATATTAAGAAATCATGCAGAAACGTTTATAAATTGTTTGAACGTATCACTGGTATTGTCACCTTCAATGGCAACTAATTGATCTGTTAAAGTTCACCACAATGGACAAAAAGTGAACAAAACAAAAGCTCGTTCATACCATTCGGGTTCATTGTAGTTGTGGTTAGAGCAGTTGTAGTTGTTGTTGTAACAGGTACTAAAATACGAGAATATCTATTGAACGGATCGAAAATGTTCATCTGTAGGGTTTAATCATAGTGTTATTGTTTAGGCTAAGGTGTAGGCTCAAGATTAATTTCACTGGTGGCTGAGGTTTAGCTTTCGTTTCGTACGAATGATCGGAATGTTAGTGATTGCAAAATGCGTACAAATCAGATGTGTGATCATCATTAAATGCTAAATGTTATGTGCGAGAACTTATACTCTCATCTCATATTTGCATAGAGCTCTGTAACTGTCATTTATTTTGGTCATTTCGCTGTGAATTCCGTGAAAATACTTCGAATTTCATTTTGAGTATATTCTTTTGGCTGTGGCAAACAGTTATGCATTTTCATTCATTGTGAACTGATTGCAATATCGCCTGATTTCTTCACATTATATTTAGTATGGAAACGATCATTCAGACGAACTACTTGATGAGCATTTCTATGAAATAGAAAAAATTGACAGGATCTTTAAAGTTTTTTTACACTGATAGGTTTCCACGCACACCCTAAAAATTAAATTTGAGCATTTTTGACAGAAAAAATTACGTTTTGCCGCACAAAGAATGCCAGTAACAACAGTTCCGTCTAGAGTTTGCCATTGCATTAAACTATTGCAGAGCAAAACGGTGTGCACGGTCCCAGTGCCAGAGACCAACGTTGAATTGATATTGGTCGTTCGAAGTTGGACAATATTACCTCCCTGAAAGAAATTCTCTCAGGCATCAAAAATATCCGATTGTGATATTAATCATTCCAAACAATTTTCATAGCTTTTTCATTTCTTTCCAGTTTTATTGATCAAAATGTTGGCGAATTCCTGTCAAAAGGTGTATAGTAGAAAATTGGGCTTTAGTTAAATCCGATTATGACAAAGCCTAGGGAGCACAGTGAGACTTATGTGGAACAATACTGGAACAGTAGAATGGCTTCAAATTGGGAACAGTATTATCAGTAACATTTCCTACGATATCGATGCGATTACATAGTGATATTGGTAATCGTGATAGTAGTCATAGTGATATTACTAAGTGCGATAAATGGGGTATTGCCGGTAAAAATTATGTGCCTAAGTCACAGAGAGACTCGATGCGAGGGAAATCCTGAATTTTGTCAAGTTGATACACTCGTAACTGAATGTCTCTTCAGCCAACATTAAGGGTAGCTTACATGAGGATTAATGCAAGTGATACTCATCAGGGCACATCCATTCACTGGCACGCTATTCGTTACAACCGTTCCTGAGGTCCATCCACCGCCATGTATTGTCCCGAGATGTAACTGCACACAGTTCAAACATGGAGCTGCAACAAATCTATGAGACAAGATAAATTTGTTGGGTTCCTTTGGAATTTTTTCACAAGGTGGGGTAATATTATATGACTTCCAAGGACCAATTCCATTAGAATCCATCGAATTCGATTTAATGAAAAGTGCGTAACTCGCAAGATAGTGAATCTTCAAATGGAGAAAATAACGGTGCCCTCGACAGGCTGATTTGAGTTCGTCATGATTTGCATGGTGATAATTGTCATCCAATTTCACAAAATTATGAAATTAAGTCCTATTTAATATTGGCAGAGAGAGAATAGGTAAAGAAATAGATAAAGGTAAAGATAGTTAAGCAGGTAATAGATAAGTTCGTAATAATAAGCAATGAGATCACCTCGATGAGGTGTGGGTGTAGTTACTGCGGTGGTCGTGTCCGTTGAGACTGAAGCATAAATATAGTAAGTATCATCAACCTACTAGATTCAGCTATACAAAGTATGCGATGAGTTTCTGTGTTCATTGATGTTATCAGAACAAATTTGCACCGCAACTCTCGAATTCTTTCACTGCTAAACGTGAAATTCATCCTGTTACGAAAAGACAGATTCCAATGCGAGATTCTGAAACTATTGAAGAGATGTGATAATTACTATCTGTTTCTCATTTCAACTTTCCAAAAATTTATCAAACAGTATCCCAAGCAAATCATAAGAATGAACAATGAACAAACAACCTGATGGAGGAGTGGTAACTTTGGTAGGTGGTAACGCTGAAAGAAAGCAACAATATATTATTGCTCGAATCGTTCTCATAAACTGTCAAAAATTATTGAAGCTAATAACACGTCATGTTTAATCTACATACCAATGTGATCAGCTCTGTTCAAGGATCACTTGATTTTCTGCTCAAGTAGCTTGCCCTACATAAGATTACTCAGAAAGCGGATAGATGAATGTTTCACGATTATTTGAAAGAGAAATTTTACAATACAGCTATTGACCGAAGTACTTGCCGGTGACAGTAAACTTGTGGCAACGGAGAATTAAATTTTCGAAAATGTCCCGAACAAACACCATTTCTCGACGTAAAATATCAAACAGATAGTAAATCGCTGTCAACGCAGACTTCAGTTCTAACGGCTTGTCACAGCCTAAGATTGTAAAAAATTTTTTACGTTTCAAGATGCACGATGCTGAATTGATAGTACCAAGCAATCTATCGTTAACAGCCCAGACTTTTGACTTAGTGCATTTGATCACCATTGATATACTGCCTCTTCCAGTGGCCACTGGAGCAGTGGAGTTTCCATTGAAAATGATTTCTGCTTGATCGAGCACTCTGAAATCCTCTTCTTTGTACAATATCGCTGTCGAGGTAAACCTTTGCTTCAGGTATTCGTCGGTGATTTTGGAGAAGAAATTGAATGCAACGGTGTTAGTTGACATCAGTCTTGATGACACAGAATATAGTACATAGACATAGTGAACTCATGAAGATGAACCCACCGAACCGAAACAATCGATATTTATCGCCTTACAACCATCATTCGTGAAGTAATGATCGAGGAATAGATTGCCATTCTGCACGGAACTGTTGAGGATAGCCAACGGCACAACCGGTGAGCATTCACGGCAGATCGCTGTAAATTATTCAACGTTGCATTGAATTTAATGTTAGAAGGAAAGTCACGGCCAGCAGATTCTCAACTATGAAGATAAACGCTTTCGGAATGATGATACAACCGAAAGTCTTCGGAAATTAATCCCTTAGCAATATTTGCACTGAACTGAAACGCTTCTGAACGAAGGCATAAGTAATGATACCTTTCGGGATCACACAAAGAACCGTCTTGACCGGTTTTCCTGTGAGAGTCACCCACTGACCTTGATGACTGCAAAAAAATGTGGTATTCACCACACCTACTCCAACGACCAATGGTGTACCGCCCGGTTCAGTAATATCAATCGGTGCTGTAGTCTAAAATCAACAACTTCAATTAGTGACTTGACACAGAAACAAGTCAAGTGAAAGCATTTGATTGAAGAGTATCACTGACACTGCCTGATGAACAACTCAGTTGCAGTACGATGCATTCGTTGACTTTTGTACGGTCCATCACGATCATTCCGTTGGTTTGCATTGAATTGTTGACTTGAGCAACTTTCAGCGCTGAGCAAGTGGTACAGCTCGCTGAAATTCTCTCTGAATCATCGCTGGAATTTACTTCGAATCTCAAATAAAGACACTTGGAGGCTCAAGTGGTAGCGATTGATGCAGTCAACGATAGTGTCTTTCGATATCTCATCGATCGACTGATTCATTTGTGCTGGACAAAATGGGACCAAATATCTTTATTGAACTCCTTCGATAACTTTAACGAGTTTGAATTGTATAACGATTGTGATTCCCGTTCACCATTCCAACATATTTTTAAGGCAACCGTCATCGGAAGAATTTCGTAAAAGTTCGAGACCTACCTGTTGGAGGCAAAGGTGAGATCGGGTGAGCCGTTGTAGTAACTGGTGCTGCCTTAGTTGTTGTCACGTTCTCAGTGGTGTTTTTGGCAGCTGAAATTGCCGAGAATTCTGATTGAATAAAATATGCTATGTCAGATTCACTTTGCGTAAGTGCGAGCGTTAGGCTGGCTATCAAGCAGTTATACGCTCGTTTCGTTAGCTTGTACGCAAAAGAATCCAATTGTGATCTGATCAAATCCAACCGCAATTCATCACTGAATTTTGTGCTGCCAATAACCGAAATTCAAACCCGACCTTTAAAACACTCACAGTGAAATATCAAGAGAAATCGTGCAGAGTTTTGAAAGGTTTCTTCCATGCATTTCTATTCTCATAGAGAATAAAATAATAGTGAGAAAGAAGAGTCATCTTCGTTTGATGCTCCATCAATTCGTTGAAAAATATGCAATGGAAAAAAAACTAACGCAGAAGAATGCAGGAAACGTTAACGATGTGTAGCGTTTTGTCGACGTGAGTCCACTGAGAGTGCTTGTTGCAACAAAGCGATGACTCGATTGAATTTGTGGCAATCGCGAATGGACTCGAGACAATCACCATCGAACACGATCGCTGCTTGTTCGCTGCTCTTAACATGCATCATCTAACTCAGCTCAGTGAAAGGCACAAATTCGGTGAATCGAGATAAAATGATCACTGAAATTTATCCACATCTCACAAATCCGAATTTGGCGACTTTCGCTAATTGTAAGTAGGCATTGAAGTGATGTTGAATCAGTGATGGGGGATTCACAAGTACGTGAGCAAAATGAGAGCATCAGCAACGAGTGATTCATGCTCACGAGCATGAATGTTAAGTCATCAAGCACAAATCACTTTTGTTGTGAGCAGTGGACGTGGAACTCTGAGCGAACTCGTAAGCAGCGATAGAGGGCAAATCGAAAAATTTCTTCCGTCGTTGTGAGCAATACCTCAGTTTGAAAACATCCATCAATCCGTTTGATGCAATGTGCTCAACAGCGAAATCATCACTAGGTTCAAAACAGTTGCCTCGTTTAACGAAACAAGCAGCAGCAAGCATTAGATGCAATATAGCTATCCGGAAGCGATAACTCAATAGGCTTGAGTTGATTGCTTACCGTCCCGAAAGCACTGCAATGAATATCCACGCAACGACATCCAGCTGATGTGGTATCATGATCAATCACCAGATTACCGTTCGTTATGCCAGCTTTCAAATTTGGAAGGTGTAACGCTCGCAGATTCGGACAATCCTTGCACGATACTGAAAGGTCGAACGGGTTTTCAGCGATAAAGTTCAGTCGGTTGTGTCATCAAAATAACACATTCACAACTCAGAAATCTCCTCACTTTGGGAGTTACTGAATATGAGTGAAATTTATAATATGATTTTTGGAATTATGTAATTTGAGCGTTTGAACGGTCGGCCGGAAGAACAACTGGTTAGAAAAAAGAAAATTGAAAGTGCGAACATTTCGGTGAGACAGTGGTTGTTATCGGAGGTATTGCTGTCGACGGAGGGGCTGGAGGTGTCGTCTTCGATGGTGCTGCTGTTGTTACGGTAGGCACTGAAAACATGATCGCAGATGCGCGAATTATGGCTGATATTACAGGTACTGGAAGCGTTGAAGGGAATGAAGAAAGGCAACCGAGAATCCATGAATTCGAAAGCTCATATAATTTATGCACTAAAGCAGTGGTTCTCATAGGAGGGAAATTACCCATTTTGGGTAATTTGGAGGTGTCAAGGGGTAGTGGAGGGGTCGGTAAATTAGTAATTCGTGCAATTATTATGTTAAGATAGAACACCACTGTGATGGTGTTTTTTAACTCGGGTGCGTAAATGCGGTTAGTTGATAGCAACACTCTTCATTCGCACATTTTCTGAGTATTGTTAGCTGGTAAGGGTCTAACAGGGTTTTCATTTGTTTTAACAGAGTTTTCATTCTTTTCCTCGTTGTTGCAATCGCTCTTATAGCTTTTATCACCAAAAGTGTTCTCTTTTGCTAATTTCTCATTCATTTTACTGAATAATTAATGTCAAATTCTCATTCTATCAAATACACTCTATAATTGATTATTTTATTGTCGAACGTTGTTGAGCAATAATATTCGATTGCTGCATTGTTGATTCTGCTGTCAACACTCGTCAACGTATCCAGTAAATAGTGTATGTCACAGAATAAGAATTTGATTCGAACTGCAAAGCGAAATGAGACGAAGTGAATGAGAAAAAGTCATGAAGAGAACGGTTCTTTCATGCAATAGCTATAAGAGCGAACATAACACGTCTGAAAAGAATGAGAATGCATCTAAATCAGTTTGAAGTGAACGTTTCATAGACAATAGCTTATCATGCAATCATATAACATTGCAGTAATGAGCAACACAACGGTCTAGGACACTGATTTCTTTCACGCCGTTAATAAATTTCCGGCCCAGTTTTCCGTTTCTTCCTGACGTTATAAGTTGAAATAGTAAGTTCTTGCATCAGGGGAAGGGGTAAGGGCGGCCTGCCAGATCATCAAAAGAGGTAATGGAGCACCCGAACGCGAGAACCACTGCACTAAAGCAAGCCATATTTCCTTGTGAATACTCAACAAACCTTCAACAAAAGTTTCTGTGCCATATGATGGATTTCTAAGTTTCCCCAAGCGTTGTCTGACCGCTAAACAAAAAATTTTTTTGACTGGTTTCTGGTGAGAGTTCACCAAGCAACACTTTCAGCTGCATACTTGACAGATGATTCTGAATGAGCAAAGTACGCTCTCACTCCAACTGTTTTATTATTGAAATTGGATTCTCAAAATTTGCGACATTAAGTCAAACTTTCGATCACAGTAGACCGTTTTATTTATTGGCCAATATCGGTGCAGTATGCTCTTCGAAATTTTGGAGGATTTTTCATGGTCAACCACAGAATTCTGAAGATCAGTGTAAATTTGTTTTCCACGGATAGCGAGCGATACCCAAAGCAACGGCGCAACGCATGAAAATTCAGAAGAATAGACGATTTCAACAGAAACTATTGCTGAAAATGCTAAATTGAACCTGATGGACTTGGGATCGGTGTTTGTTGTTTTGTGGTGGTTGGAATTGTTTGAATAAGCGATAAGCAAGATAGAGTGTTGATCAGCATGTCTTTATTCTTCGAAAGGTACCAACTCGAGTCAGTACCACAGGTCAAATTGATCGATGCTTTCGTGACGCCACTCGCCAAAATGTAACTGATTCGACCGATACCAATAAACAATATTTCCGATCCGTCCTGAGACAACAAAAATGTTTTTAGCGCGAACGATTCCTTCGCAATCAGAAACAAATGCTTCAGCTGCTTCCTACTATATCCTTTAGAGTCAAAAAAGTGTCTGGAGTAACGTATTATACCTTGCCAACAAGTAAACTTTCCAAAGAGGGTTTATCAAAGACACCAGTAATCATACCACAGAATGACACGTTATTTCCGCATAGCGACAGCCGTTCGCCCCGAAGTAGTAGTTTTTTGTAAGCGGTGCTGGTCGAGCTTGTGGTGTAGATACATCAGTGATTATCAAATTCGAACACTGCTTTCCACAGTTGCTAGCATTACATGGATAGAGTTCAGTGTATGGACCTCTGTAAGTTTTATGAGCTTTCGCATAGGTATCACGTGAATTATGATTGCTGCATCGTTTATTCTTTCTTTTGAAACGTCAAACCCAATTCGGACTCGAATCCCATTGAAGTGAGTTTGAAATTATAATGATTATGAGTGTAAAATACAATGTAATGCGATTTACAGTAGAAATTGAGACTTATATTTCTTATGTTTCGTTCCAATTTCAATATGACTTCTTCGTAACTTTTTTACATCTGTTTAGGAGATCAAATAAATGGGAAATGGCTGACTTCATTTTATTGAAAACGACTTCATTTCAATTTCAATTCAGAGAGTCCTGTCAGCTTTAATAAGCATCAAAAACTTGATAATATCAAAAATCTTATGTTTAAACTGATTATTTTGAGTGCCATGATTTTGTTCGTACTACTTGGCTCCTCTTGTGGTGTTGCTATGTTACCACTTTCATGATAGATTCAATCAAGAATGTGAGAATCGTATAAGTACAACACTCACAAACATGTGTACTGTGATGTTGCTATGCATCCTGGCGGTTGACGCAAACAATACCTGAAAAAAATGCTCACTACTTAGATGCAATCAATTTGATTTGATTCGTTTAAGTTCCACACAAAATTTTATTTGTCGTACTAAGTGAGTACCAAAAACAACCGCAAAGAGAAATCATTTCTTAAGTTGAAGGAAAAATTGTTAATGTTTTCATGGAACGGATTCGCAGTGCACAATGGAGTAGTCGATCAACTTTTATCATTTGCAGAGTTCAAAAGATCATATCATCATGGAATAATCAGCGCACGATTGGTGAATGTAACTAATGATGAGAGGCAATCAGAGGGATGACCTTTTTCGCCACTTGAAATTCAATACGGTGTTTGGATTCGCAGGACACGGATGCCACGCTGCCCACTCTCCCCAGATTCCACTTGGTAAGCAGTTCGATTGAGCGTCACAAACCGTCACCAGAAATCCGACGAAAAGTACCATGACAAACGTAGCGAGACGCATTTTTGCAGTTTCTGAAGATCGAAGAGGAAAGATTTTCATTCGAAACAAGTCTCGGATTGTATTGAATACGAATGCACGGTTTCAATTCTTCAACGACGTTCATTTTAAATGAAATGCAATAATACGATGGGTATCAAGACGATATTCGATCACTTACAACCACATTCAAATACAAATTCACACAATAAGACCAAAGGACTGCAAGCGATCTACAAATCGAAATTCTTTCCCCAAATGGTATAGGCTATGACAACGGTCAGTTAGCATCGAATCATCCATTAGCACGTTATTCTTCAAATTATCTGGAAAAAGATTAGTGCATCACTGCAATAATTTGGTTTTGCATCTCAGCGAATACGTGAAAATATACCTGAAAATAAACAAAGTTTGTCAAAAACGCAAAGTAGGGAATCGGAATTTTTACTCAGAATCGAAATAAACGATGCTAATTGTCAGTGGAAAAATTATTCAGTTTTGGACAAGACACTGACTAGTGTGGAAATTATTAAGAAAAGCAATGTTAAGCGATAAGCAGCCAACTCAGAATTGTAAAATGAAATTTGCACCGGCTTAATCAGACCGATAGCGATATTGATGCCCACCTGCTTATCAGAGAATAATGTTGTCAGCTGCCTCGGCTGCTGTTAGTCTCAACTGCATAAACCCAATTAAAGTATTACTCGTTCTCAGTTTGAACCCAGACATCAAAAAAATGAAAACTAATCTAGTCATGAGTTATAGGCGAATTAAATATTCATTCGATAGGTTTGCTAAGCAACAAGTTCAATTGCATTTGCTTATTAAGCCAATTTTTAAAATGGTAATTGCGCATGACTTTAACACAAATTTTATTGAAGCATTTGAGAGATGCATCGGCAATAGAACAGAGCAAACGGTCGTCATAGTTGAAGTTATGAGTTGATGGATGTTATGTTTGACCTGAACTCTTGACGAAAGCTAGATCTGAAATAAAGGGGAATATCTGGATATAAGATGATTCACACAATGAATTGGAAGAATCTATGAAATGTGAACGGAAACCCTGGAAACGAGTGCAGTAACGAGAAGCAAAGAATGTGTGGTCAATTGCTATTATGCTATCATGAAATACTTATATCATATCATTTGATTCTGACAAAGACTAAGGAAAAGTGAGTTTGCGGTCAATATGATCAAAATTCTAACGCATCACTGCAAAATCTCTTCGTTTGCCTTGAACAGACGTTCTTAATATAGCTTCATCCTATCAAAAGATAGCCATCACTAGATTTCTAACGCGATACAATGATCTTACATGGTTTACTACTCATTTATCTATCGAAGGCAACAGCTGGAAAAGCGATGAAAAATTTCCAAAAAACCACAGCATTCATCTATTCAATTGTTTCGTTATAACTTTTTCAGACAGCTCAGCAGCTAAACAAATTAAAAAAAGTCGACATTGTTTCATGAAAAGGACGACTATCATGTCATACAGCAACATTAACGTTTGTTCACTAATCTAATTTTTATTTCTTCACATCAGTTTATTTATCCCACACAACTGTGTCAACGAAGTCACCAAGTCATTGATCGTTTCAAAATGTTCAATAATGAGAAAATGTGGAAGTATTTTTGTGTTCATTCGAAAAATTGCCCACAATTAACCGATGAAGTCAGTGTGTCCTCAATTCAGCAGCTGGACATTCCACTATTGATTGGATGCGTCTGAATTTGGAATGTAAAACCAAAGTTTCATGTCCATCAACGGAACCTATATCTTTACTGTTTTTTAGACTAACAATAAACCAGGAACAATGTGATTTCGAACGTCCTCACACAGTCGATATATCTCTCTCATCATATTCATGAATCCTTGGTATTTTGAATTCCATCGTATCTTGTCTGAAGCTGTTCATCTAAGAAACAATATCAGAATGACTATTGAGCAGTCTCCGTAAATTACCAGTTCAATCTGCAGCTAAACTCAGTAAATCCACGTGAAATTGGGAAGCCAAGATAGCATCAGCTGGATGATGGTATCGCAAACTTACGAAAACATCAAGAAGATAATATTGAAAAAGTTGAGACGTATATTGAGCGGGGAGTGAAATGAACGCAGCGAGATTAGATGAACGAGGTGAATAGCATATCCAGAGGGCCGCCTTTTAAAATGAGGTTGATGAATAAATGATAACCTATGAAGTTCAACTGAAAAAGTGCTTCGATAGGCAGGTGAAACTAGCTGTTCTTTCGTCAATGTAAACGCGATTAATATTGTATTTAATATGACGCATGATATTGAGAGCCATCTGCATATGGTGATGATGCAACGAATTAAATGATATGGAATCACTGCGAATGAAATTGAGTGCAGTAATGAACGCTCAATAAACAGGTTTCAAATAAAGCACGAATACAATCCACAAATATCAGTTTCGTTTCCCAATTGTACCTCAACAACTCCTCACGGCAACCGAACACTTAACAATACCTGTTGCACTCTGTTTGTAGCATAATTCAATGCCGTTTGTCTCTGAAAAAGTTGTTAATGTGAGCTGTTCATTAACTGATATCAAACAGTAGAAGAAAGGTAAGCCGTGAGATTTCCAGGGATATACAATTTCTGTGCATATTTCATTGTTGTCTGCGAGAAAGTAATAAAACCGAGCAATTATTCAAGCATTTTTATTTTCTCCAGTCACAACAGTTTCGATGGAGATCGTTTTTATGAAATGAGGAAAAGTTTTCAACTTGAAATCCAATTAAATTTCCAGTCAGTTCTATCCATAGCGTGTTGAGTGATGTCAGCTTTCTGGGGATGAATGCCTTTGAGTTTTGAAAGTGTTCTCTTCTTGCTCTTTCATGCTTTCAGAACGTTTGTGATCATTTAAACTACGCATCCAGTTTGAACAAAACCATCTAGGTGGACGGCTGCTAAAGATCGTCAATTTGACCTCGGCAGAATTCAGCGGTTCAACCTCTGCGGTTTCAGTTAATGAAGTTCATGTGTTCAAGTCAGGAAAAGAATTTGGGAAACCTCACGTCATGTTTGCTCACCTCACATCACGTTTGTTTCGCCTTTTTTCTGCAGCTCCTGGTACTACCATTTTGGGAACAGATCAGCTAAAGTAACCCGTGTAATAGAGTAGGTGAACAGAATATTCCATATTCATGATCGGCTATGAAAGTCAGCCCTACTAAAATATTCGTTCATTTGTTAACTCAAACCGACAACATTTCGATTTTTGATGCCATCATGATGACGAATGCCATCCCACTGATATTTTCCATTGTTTAAACAGATTGCGATTTTGCAATATATTTTGCTCAAAAATGTTTGCAAGCAATCGCGTTTTCTTTCAGCTTCTAATTATTCTGAACACTCACTTTTTGCATCCGTTTTTCCAAAATATGTTCCATTTTTCATGTCACTTTGCAATCGAATGATGGATTTACATGAGACATTGGGAGCATACGCACCATTAAATCTATACTCAAATACATATTGCAAAAGTTTAGGCAGTTTTTAATAAAGTGGCCAAACGATCTACAGCGATCATTTCATAAAAGGAACTTGCACTCACCTGATAAATAGTCATCAAAAGTACTTATATTCGTGTTTAATTTCATTTTATAATTAGGTAATTATTATGAATAGAGTATTCAATGTTATTGTTTCAAGAGAATCTCAGCTCGGTAATGTTGAGTTAAGCTGGTGTTAGCTTCTCCTCTGATCATTGAATTTTGCGCAAAGCGAATTTAAGCATTTGCAATTTATTCTTTGAACTCACAGTAGTTCGATTATGTTATCGAAGCAATTACGTTAAGTGCTCAAAATACTGAAAAAGTATAGAATCGGTAGAGTTTCGTCCACTATTTAACGCTTAGCGGACAGAGAACTGTGGCTGTTTGATTTGATTACTCGAGTGTTACGAGGTAATTTTGATTATCGCTGACCAATTTCATCGGTCTTGTTTGCACTTAAATCTGCGCTTAACTGACGTTACAAGTGTCGTGCCTTTTCGGAAGCAGTCACAATGCGAAGTATTATAACAAGTGTCACTTCTCATTGTCGCTTTATACATAGCCATCCGCAGCGCTGCATAATTTTTATGCTTTTATTTCATCCATCATGCTTTTAGTTATGCTCATTCTGAAAGTGAACGTTGGCTTCTAGGAGTGTTTCACACATAAGTCAGACGAGGTCGTTTCACGATAGCTCATTTCGATTGATTAATTCAAGGCGCCAGGCTTGATATCATTAAATTCAATGCGCATTTTCAGTTATCAGGCGAACCGCAGTAGTTATTTACGATTAGTGCGCTTTCAGATAATGGTTGCTGTTAAAATGTAAATAACATCTAATTGAATTGACCATGAAAATGTTTTCGTGATCAATTCAGTTGAGCACTTTTCCTCGCGATTTCAGCTGTGCAAGCTTCATGGGCATCAGACCCACGCCTATAAACAAGCATCGCTTGATCTGATATGTCGAATTCTAAGACATCGCTATGGGATATACGTGAATTTAAACAAGATTAATGGGATGCAATGCAATTCCATTTAGAAAGTGTCCAGTTTCGATCGTATTCATTAACCAGAATTTAGACGAGACATTTGGGTACACAAGAAACTCTATGAGTGAAGCAATTTCGTTTCATTCATCACATTCGCACCATACTGTCCTCTAGTGGCTCAAAAATGTTTGTCGCGTTAATTTAAATGTTCCAACTTCGATGATACTGAAAACGAATCCAATCTACTGTTTAATCATACTCTGATGATATCACTAATAAATCATCAGCAAGTTGTACGTTCAATTCAGATGATGAGAACAGGTGTTTTGTTACGCCTTCGTAATGTCGTCATTGATAGCCTGTTGAAGTGATACATATTCATGCGATAATATGTGAAACTATAGTGACATATGTAAATCCCTTAAGCGTTGTCGTCAACATTGTATCGTTGCTTAGTAGCAAATCTTGATCCATGAGAGTCGTGTGACATCGGTATTTGTACGAATAATAGAACAATTACCGTTGAGATACTTTACTATTCATTTCATTACCTTCACATTCTTTCATCGCTTAATTTTCATTAAGGAATACTTTCTTTAGAATGCATTTTCCATTAGAATGCCGTCCTTGAAAGTAACTTCATGAATAGACGCCTGTCGGAATGTTCTCCTCGAAAATAGTGATCCGTCGGAGAATGATTTCGTTCGCTGATTCATTATTTTCGAACCGAACGTGTAGCTTCAGTCGGATATACGTAATGATCAATAATGAAAGGACGCTTAGGAAGTTATAAAAGCATATAATTCGCCATTACCTTTGGAAATTGTACTGTCATTCAAAGTTCATTGCTCGTGGCATTTGACACGGGTGCTCTCATTCTTGGAACATGTTTTCATAAATAAGTCATAATGATATGGAATGATGTTGATGCAATTCGAGAGTCACTTACATTCGCTCGTGATCGGATTTCACCTTGGGAACACCTGCCTCCGAATCTATTTAACGACTTGGTGCTCAGGTTGGCATTCCTAACTGAATTGATAAGTCGCTCTGTGATCTTACAATTAGTAATTTTTTCATGTGCTTTGCATCCTATTCATTTCCACTGTCATTTTGGGACAAAATTTCTGCTGAGTGTTGGAATGTAAAGTTGATTGAAAATATTCTTCAAAAAATAATTAACCATTTTTCGAGATTCGCTAGCAGAATCATACAAACCTCCAAACTCATTATCAAATTGTGCACCCCATTTGGCTTAATATCAAATGACTGTGCACCAGCTTCATGAATGCTGGACATATTCAGTTCTTCCCACATGTAAGCAATTCCAGTTTTCGAAGAAAAATCATTCTTGTAACTTATGATCAACTTTCATAGTTCATAAGAGCTATTTCTTTCATACAATCGGTACTAAATGCTCATCGCAGGCAGTCGCCTCTTTGCTAACGCCAAATGTCACATATTTCATTCTATCCTATTCCATTTTCGGAATAGTCGTCAATAATCCAAAAGAAAAGCTTTCAAACATCCTCTTGAATCTTGCGTTTATGAAGCAATATTGGAGGCGTTCAGTTTGCTCTTCCATTGTGCCTTAATGAATGCTGGCTGCAAAACGTTGGTTTAAAGTGCACAATATCCGAAATCTCGGATTAATTCAACAGTCCATCACCGACATAACTCAAAATTTGTCTGTGCAACCTTTATGTGCAAAACAATTTCTGTGGCTATTCGATAGGCCAGAAAATTGTTAGCGTCGTCAAATTTCGCGTAATGAAATGCAAATTTTTGCTCATTACGTGCACATCACAGACGTGTGCCTGATCGATAAAACTCACTTAATTTTGCATCTGTCCACTCGATGCATTTGTAAAATGTGGAGCATTTTCTGTGTATAAATTTTCGTTTATTGTTATTGCAATGTTTCATCTGTCATCGAATATTACATTAAAGTAACTGTACCAACAATGAGCTCGTTGCGACATTCCATGAGAATGAAGTGTATTTGTGCGCGAATTTGCGTAATTAAACAATTTAAAAAGAATATCATTTCTCGATCAAGCAATTACAAAATGAGTGCAGCTGTGATTGTTCAGATAAGATGAATCAACTGAGATTAAAAGGGATCGCAAAAATCAGCTAAATCTCAGCGCCTTGCATTCACTTTCAATTAATTGTCATCCGAATTGCCAGAATATAAATGAGAGGGTGCGTTCGACAGTAATTGTCATATATTCAGCTGAAAGTCTTCAACCGGATCGATTCTGAGTTCATCATCAAGCCAAATTGATCATGTCCAATCAGATCAAAAAGTTGAACTGCTTGTTGTTTGCGATCGAGTGAAATTTCGAACGAATGAAATTTGAATCTGTAATGGGAAGTTGAGATTTTCGGGTGTTTTCAGAACGGCCGAGAATATGAGTGTGACATCTCGAAGTACGAAAACGCTTGTCAAGCATAAGAACTCATATGGTGGGAGCAGTAACCGTGCTACGACTTTCGCTGATGCCATCATGGTTGGTTGTGTTAGAGTTCGGTTTTGTTGCCATCAACGTTTCACTTTCAAGGGAACGCATCTGTTTGGTACGCTTTACATTGGCCATTCATATGTGTGCGCTTCCTCTATCGACTTCAGAACCGACAACCTACCGTACAGACGCAACGTGGATGTGTCTCTCACTGTTGACTGAACTGGCAATCCAGAGAGCATCCTCACTGTGAAACATTACCTTGAACAGTGATTTTTAACCCCTCTTAACAATCCTCGTCATTTCAACTCACTTGAATGGGTCGCTCTTTAAAAGTTCCGGATAACGATGATTGATAAGCTTGGACAATAGAACGTCGTTCATCTTTTGTTTTATTCTTCGTGATTTTGTTAAAAACGATAATGCTTCTAGGTCATGCTTCAAATCAATATCTCAATCTATCAATTCATGGTAAGACATTCTTCGATATCGAATGAACACTAAACTCTGATATCTCATAGTATTCATGCCGAAGTATCGTTTCCCTGGTGGGCGCTAACAAGATACCTTATGATTCACCTATCAACTAAAAGTTTGCATTAGTTTGAAGGCGTGATTGGAACCGCGAATGCAATCAAATCAGCTGGCTCAGATACGTCAAAGTGCTTTATCAAGCACCGTTCTCTTTAACACACTCAAAATAAAAGTCCCTAGTGGTTGCTCATCATGCAAGAGTGGTTTTTGGATGATGGTGCATGTGAGTGAATGAATGTGTTTGAGTTATTGTCGTCATTGATGACGTTGATGTGGACAACCGCTTGCTTCGCTTCGCACGGTGACAATCGAAGAGCGCGTTTGAAAGGGATATATATCCGAATGCCTTGAAGCAGCGTCAGCAACAACAACAGCAGTAAGTTGTGCGGCATTCTTTGCCTAAAGCAGTCATTCACACAAACATCGACTAAGAGATAGCATTCAGTCAGCAGCCATATGCCATTTGCCAGCTGATTGAACGAACGAGTGCTTGGTGAAAGTCTGAAAATGGCCTAAATAATCGCTGGCAGCCGTCAGAGGGAACTAGACATCGATCGAGTCGAAGAAATAGTGGATATCGGCTAGATAACTCAATGAAAACGTCAACTCAACCATCAGCTACGAACACACAAGCGAATAATCAATGACCAACCAATTCCATTCAACAACTGCAAAGTCGTGCGATGTTCAATCATCTGAGCTTAAAATGCAGGCATTTTCGTGTCGTCTTAGCATTTGTTTGGCTAACAGAACGACATTGTCAACGCAGCAGTAGAAGATAGATAGATATCTATCTATCTGTTCATGTGGCACTTAACTTGCTGAAAGCCGCATCGGAGAGTATCAGGCAGTAACTGTGGTATGCGTATTTGTGTGTTCTGTGTGCATGATATTGTGAATTTAATACGTACGTGTGGAACGCATCAGAGCGGACGGAACATCACTTCTATAGCTGTTGTCACCAGAAGCAATGGCACCATTGAGCAGTTATTGTCAATTGAACGAATACGCGGAAATGTATCGAGCATTTATTTGCACCTGCTCTAAAGACCGCCTCTTTGGTCGTCGATCTTGGACGACAATAAGCGAGCAGTAGTGTTGGATATGAGATGCTTTTGTTGGCTATAGTATACGTAAAGCACCATTGCATTCCTTACGCGATCAGCACCAGCAATCTCGATGCTACGCCCTAAGGCGTTCTTCTTTAGTGCTGACCCGAAGGGCCGGCGCTTATCTGTGGTAATCGTTTCTGGACTATTGCATGTCTTTTCATGACCTTTCACTGATATTTGTTCTACGTTTCTTCGTCGATCAGCAACTTTTAACTATCAAAGTCTCAAAAAATGTTTAGAAACGGTTCAGGTTAAACATGATTCTGGGATAAGATTCATAATACTTCTCAAGTCATTGACTCTTTCACTGACCAAAGAACGAATAAGCAGTCAGTCCATTCTTAGTTTGTTGTCGAAGAAAATAAAGAAGTAATTTCCCTTCACCTATGCTGGTTGCTTATCTAAGAGGACATAACCTTGATGCTAACATGGTGTTTAATTGAAATGAATTCATTAACCGTTTAATTTTCACCATTTGCCAACTAATAGTGATTCTGATATTCAGAAACCATTTGCGGATATTCAACTGTTACAGCACCGATTTCATCATGATCATAACTCGAGTCAACGACAATCTTCTAATTCTGGACTTCCACTTTTGAAGAAAAAACTGGCTGGTTACACCGATGAGGAACTGTACGAATATCGTCAAGTTTTCAATATGTTTGACACGGGTTCGATTCATTCATTGTTTTCACCTCCTGAAAAATATGTTTTCGAAGACTTGAAACAAGCTTTCGACTCGATATTTGTTACCATTTGAAACAGATGAAGCTTGCAAGGAATTGAAATAAAGAAGTAAAGATCAAAGCAAACTGCGAATACACGTCATGAAATTCGAGTTTGAATTCCTGCTGAAATTTCCATTAGTTACTGCGAAGCATTTAAAAACAGAAATAAGCATTACGGCGCCAGCAGAGTTTGGAGGCATGTGACATACGATTGCTATTATCGATACAATGAATTTTTTCGGACCAATGAAATTTGATAGAGCTATCGAATAAACATGAAATATCGTATTATGCTTCAGTGTTGTATAGAAATGGCATGTTTTTCTAGTGATCAACTGAGTTTAAATGATGCAATATTGAAAGCTCAACTGAGTTTAAATTATGCGATATTGAAAGCTGCCATGCGGAATACCGAATCTCATTAGGGCTCTCCAACATCAGGACAATTTACTGTCACGAAAAACAACAAAAGGAGGTCAACTCTTCCTCAAAAGACCACATTGTAACAGATAAATCGTTCTGGTCATCAAAATAGTGGCTGTGATCAAAATCAGCATATTCTTTGATATGAGAAATGCTTGAGTGGCAAGATGAAACTGGCTGTATTCAGATGGAAGCGGTGCGATTGGTATTGAGGAACTTGAGAGTGCAATGAAAAATCTTGGACTTGAACCACAACAAGATGAACTTGAACAGATCATCGAAGAGGTTGATCAGGTACGTAACGGTTTCTTTATTCCAACTCTGTACTACTGTAGTCGTACCGTCTTGAGGCTTACTGTAAACTGCATCATAGCGAGCTTACAAATGTTTCATAATCGTCGATTACCTTCAACCAGAGCGAGTATGTTTTGGTAACCTAGCAATGGAGGAGATTTCCATTATCCTAAGCAATCTCGTAGCTCGTGTTCTTATTCACTAACATTAGCGTGTGACTTTCAAGATTTTGATTAAATTTTACATCGAAATATCACAGGTAATTGAAAAATTTCATTAACTCATTTCATCAACATTGTATTGTGATGGATAGCGCCTTTTCCCTTCTCGATGAGAGTTGCTTTCATTTGGCTTCTTTTGTGATTAAATTCTATTAATATTTACTGAGAATGTGTGAGAGAATATTAATCAACTGCGAATATGTGAGATTATGTAGTATTCCCATCAAAATATCACTCGACATTTTTTCACAGTATTACTTTTCACATTGAAATTTACGCCGTAATTTGAGTCATTTACTATCTTTGTTCAGTTGCATTAATTTGATTGAGTTTAATATTTGTTATTATTGCCTATTGCCTTGTTATTACTTATTATTGCCTGACACAAACTTGATAGAATCAGTTACACTGATGCAGCATCTGCTTTCAAGCGAAACTTCCTCTCACGAGTGAGACTCGAACTCGTGACGTTGCAGTTGGTAGAAGAACACATTTTTTAGTTGCCTACCTTCTATGATGAATGACGTAACCGGGAGATGCTTCCATCTACCGATCTCATTCGATATGCAGTGAAAAATGAATGGAAATAATTGTTTCTTATGTCCACATCGTAGAAGAGCCTATTTTTGAGCATGTGCAGTTAGCATGCAATTGCAAATGAGTTCGTGTTATGAGCAATGAGCACGAACAGCTCAAAACAACCTCTGCACACCGTGTGCAACACCTTTTCGCAAGTCCCTTCTCCCTCCCCACGGCTGTTCAGCAAATTCATCGCTGGCTTCATGTTTCCAGAATTGCGTGCAGTTGATTCGATTGAGAACTTAATTATCTGATAGCTTTCTAACGGTTAAAGACGATTTCAGATTGGAAACCACGAAATTGATTTCGATGAATTTTGTGATGTTATGAAGAGGTTAAACGCCAAGAAACGTTCTTGGAATGAAGTGGTTCGTGAGTGCTTTACTGTATTCGATCGGGTACGTTCAGCAGGAGTTTTACTATTGCTTGATTTGCGGAATGAAACAAACCGTTACAGTCAGCAATTAGTTTTCGTCGTATTCATACACTCATTGAATTGGTTTTTTCAAAAATTTTTCGCAATAAAATTTTGAACTCTTCAAGCTGCTTCACACACTCAATCTGTTTCGTTTTGCCAAACTCATTTTATACATCATCCATTGGAAGAGAAATGATTACAACAGTAATGATGCAAGTTTGATTGTTTCAGAGCGAATCAGGAGCTGTCTCGAAGAAAGATTTCGAGTTTATATTGCGCGAAGTGGGCGATATCACCGATAATGCGATTATCGACGAAATTTTCGATGAAGTCGATGTGGATGGGGATGGTATCATTGATTATGATGAATTCACGTTTATGGTTCGAAATTATATGACTGACGATGACATTGGCACGTAAACCTTTCTGTGAAACATCTAAAAGTACGAGTGGATTGAGCACGAATGAGGCATGAATTGTTCACAGTAACATTCAAACACACCGATCTAAAAGCGCACTTCTGCTCACTCTTTCTAAACTGCTCATCTTGAGTTGTTGCAGTTGCATATGGTGTCATACTCATCGTCAGTTGATTTGTTTTTAGAACAGTATCCGTTGATGATACGAGTCCATCATTGTATTTGTATTACTTGAATAGAACGTTCACCTCGTAGCCAGTGGAATCCGTCCATGATGATTTTGCTTGAGACTAGCCACTGATCCTATTGTATTTTCGACGAATGATGATGGTAGTAGCAAAATGCTTGAAACTGTACTATACACCATATGTTTCTCTAAGCAAACTGCGTTCCCATAACACCAGTCAATTTCATGCATTGTTTCATCGTTAAACAAATCACGAAATGTAACATGAATTGTATCAAAATGAGTGCTTCTTTATCACACCTTGTATTGCATATCATTTTTTTGCTGCTTGATAATATCAATGACCATCGTCTTTATTGTCAAATAATGGAGGTTAACTGTTACGATAATTTCTATGAAAATTTTTATACATTTATATAGGAGACTATCTTAACAACGTGCACTTGAAATCGTGAAGTTTTTAAGAGTTGTGGTCGAATGGGTGACCACAGTTTGAAATTTGCCACCATCGCATTTACAACATATCTTGAGGTCAAAACTGATGCATATCTTCCAGCCATTGCGTGTAATGATAAGTTGCTCTATGAGTGATATAAGGGTGATATAAAAGTTTCGGAGTGGTATTCTCATTCATGAACACTCATATGCTTAATACGCTGAGGAGAAATGATATAATTGACTCATTGTCAGGATTTTAATCTGTTCCAAAATACGGGCCAGATGGCTTGGACACTGTTGTGCATAATAGGCTTTTTCAGGAATATTTTCAGCAAGTTTTTGTATTGTGAGTTGTAATTAAACTTGACCAAAATTAACTGTACTACTGTGAAAAAATATGAATGATGAACACTAGATCAAATTGGATGTTTATTGTGGAGGGCCTCTAATTATTCCGAATGTAGCGAAACCGTTTAGAGTTTATGTATGTGCAAAGTTCGGCCATCATACTATCTGCACCTCTCCCTCAAATCAAACCAAATTTGTAGCAACAACCTTGCATACGTTTCCCCAGTAAGTCTGGTACGATTTGGCAGCATTTTGAATTAAATTCTGCAAAAGTGTGATAACCGTTGTGTGCTCTTAAACACTGTTAAATGTCGCCTGCGGAACAGAGCGACAAAGCAACCAAATTAAACGTTTATTTTACATTAAAAAGCAAATCAAACCGACGAAATTATCCATTGAATTCGCTCTATATGCCATATTCAAACAAGTTTCAAATGCACCCATATATAGTTAAAGAAAGTGCGAGATTAACACAGCAACAACATTGCGTACTTTTCAGGAGATTGCAAATAAGATTCGTAAATTCTGACTTTTCGTCGCAGTTTTTCGATTCGTTCTTTATTCGACGCGTTCGTCGATGCAGAACGTTCAGAGCATGAGCCCAACAAGTACTCTCGTATGCCACTGGCGATAATGCCTTCCCAAAGAAAGAGTACACCTGAAATCCAATAAGACTATTGTACTTCCTTACAAGAACCAGAAAAGCAACAGTGAGTCATGTTAGAAACGTCATCAGAGAAATAAAATTTTATGTTCGTTTCGTTTCATTCCGTTCCAGTCGCTTTTGAAATGCGATTAATTGGTTTCCTGACGGCGGGTCATAAGGAAGACATTAAAAGGGATCATAAAATTGAATAAATCGATCAACTCGGATTAGTGGATGTGAGAAAAATTTTATTGCCAACAATTGCTCGAAGTGGAGCTCATTTACTGTTTTATGTCTCAAAAAATTGTTCAGAATTTGTATTTTTCAATGAACTTCCTGCAGTTGCTATTCAAGATCACCCTGTTTTACTGACGATTCCAAACATCACTCTCATAGTTTTGGCAAAAAAACAACCGAATTCAATGTGCCTCGAAACGTCTCCTCAAGGAATGTCATTTCTCAACAGTCAATAAATAGGCAACATAAATCATGTCTTTTATGTATGAATTTTCGATGACCAAAAAATGTTGATGGTGCCCAACCGTATGCCAATCTGACGTATTATAAAGTTATTGAGGTGCTGAGAATCAAATTTTTGCAAATTCGAGGAAAGAATGGAGGATGTGATGAGCAGGAGTACGGCTATCATTGCCGGAAATAAACAAATGAATGAAAACGAAAACAAAAGTGAGCTAGAGAGGGATCAGATAGCGAACACTGAAACAGTGACAGTCTTGATGGATGATGATGCTATAAATTATTCAATTTTCGCATTATTCAATCAAGCAATTCTCGTGCACATACTTAATGCAAATTACATCAGTTAAGAAAAGCACTATTCCCTGAAGAAGAAGATTTCATAGGATGGAGTGCATGTGAACCTGTTCGGTTGCCATTGTGTCAAAGTGCATCTTTTGTTTGTCGTAATTCAATTTGACCTCTAACAAGAGCATCAAAAATTGAACATGCTTGGTAGAGAGGAGTGCAGAAGGCAGATGGAATGGAGACGGACACCTCAATTTGAAAGACGGCGATATTTTTGCGAGAAAGCTCATTGTCAGCTTATAGAATCCTATCATGTGGATATGCAATCTCAGTATTTCAGTATGCCACAAGAAGTAAATAAAGAACTGTGTATCATCATGAAGTTTGATGAGACGGAAAGGAATTTATGACATAAAATCAAAAAAGTGTCGATTCTTCGTAACTGATTAAATTGATTAAGTAATGGTTTAATAAAATAATCGAACCTATTCCGACAAAGAAGCTTGCCGTAGGCATTTGTCTGCGCGTTTGACGTTTACTGCTGACACATACCAAAAACGTGGACTCGTTAGATGACGACCAATCTTTCTGTACAATATTCTGTCAGTTTTGATCTTCCGATGGTCAAAAATAACGCAATTTCCTCGTTGATTCAGCTGTATTTTGTCGTGAACACTTCGCAAATCGTGTGCACATTCAATGAGTTAAAGCCAAACGCTTTTCTTGACAAGTTAAAGAGACACCAACGGGAATTCCGCGCGGAACAAAAGCACTCAAATAAAAACCGACATATTCAAATCAATACTGGAAACATGGTGCTACAAACCCTGCAAAAATATAATTTCAAAAATAAAAATCCAACGTGCATAAACCATACAAATGTGCCGCAATCTAGCAAAATAAACGCGTTCATATCGCTCTCTGCATAAATTTTGTAAAATATCACTATATTCAGCTATCATTGATGAATTTTAGTATTATAATTGTCAGGTATTTACTTTGAATGATGTATAAAACTGTCAAGTATAGAATAAAATAATCAGGCATTTACCTCGAATGATGCATAAAAGTTTCAAGCAATTATATCACTGCATTGCAAAAAATCACTCCATTAAAACCTTTTCAACCTATTTCCACTGCTATTTCCGACTCAATTGACCTTCATAGGATTGCATACAGTCATTAACAGCATCGTGCTTGATCTCTATCATTGAGATTCGTTCACGAGCCTGCGCCAGACTACAATTTGGCTTGCCTCTAATTATGTATTTATAATATATCATTAAGGTGAACGAATTTCGGTAATTGAAATCAACTTCGATGTTACTAATGACTGTATGCTATCCAGTGAAGACAAACTGAGTTTAAAATACTGGTGTGACCACGCTTAGAAGTTTTTATGGAGTAATTTTTTGCAATACGATACCGTAACAGTTAAGATCGCCTTCTCCAAGAAGGTCTGCAGGATGCTTTCATCAGATAGCGTCAAACTTATTTTGATAAGGATTTGTCAAGTCATTTACTAGCGCGAGAATTGTGGTACGAGAATGAAATGATGCGTGAGGGGATGAAATGACGATAATGAAGGGGCAGATACTATGAATTGCTTTGAAGGATATCAGGTGAAGGTGAAAGAAGGCTGGGATTTATTTAGCAACGCCTTTTGCGGTGAAAATGAGTGATCCAATAATGGGCGGACTTAATGAAAAAGGGAATATTGGAACTTTGACTGGATTTGCTAGATGCAAAACGTTTGACATGGCTTATGAGATCCTAGAATTCATACAACAACATGAGGAAAGCAGTCGGTAATGTGTGTTGCTATGCATTTCATCCTTGATGAATATCTCCTCATAAAACAAAAGTGATTCATTAGCAAAGCGAACAATATGTGAGTGGAAATATGATGGCTTGTTAGAAACCATATTCGTTCTTCATCGATATTTTAGCGGCTTTCGGAGAACACGACTGATTCAGCAGCAAATCGCTGCTTCACGAACATGCAAAATGATATTCAAATGTACACAATGCCGACTGTGCTCTAGGTACGCATTTATAATCGAAACTCACTTCCCGAATGGAATATGCATTGAAAAATGTCATGACACTCGATCGTTTACATATAGAAACATTTAAAGGTTTTCATTTTGTACGATCACGTGCCTGTATTCATCACAAATCGCGTGTCTTCTTTCGTTGAACTTTTCATCACAGTAGCATTCCAGTCGTCAACTGCTTTCAACGATTAGATTCTTTTGTTTAGAGAGCCATTTTACCTGACGAATTCATCGAGTCAAAGAAGGGCAGGACAATCGTGGTATTAACCATAGCTCGGAAACGTTAGGTATTGACAGGAAATGATTATCAAACTAATAAGTGATCAATGAGGATCAACAATAAATCAATGATCAATGAAGATAACGGTCAACGATTAAACTAGATGTTGCCAGTTTGAGATGATCCGTTCGTGACAAGTAATTTTTTTCGTTCTTCACAGTTGAACGAGGCACATCCGATGTGTAATCCGTGAAACATAAAGTGAATGATTGACGCAAAAAAAATTCTACGTCAAAATAGTGGAAATATCCATTCAGAAAAGTTCGCAAATGATTTTTCTCCATCAGTGTCCACTCAGATGTCCATGCTGGAATAATGGAGTTTTGAATGTGAATTACGCTGATCGAATCGAAATGAAAAGGAATACTCTATCTATATCTTCCGATTGTAACAGCGAAAAGATGTGAGCCTATGGCGTGGAAAATTCATCAAAAAAAATCGAGAACTTTGTTTTCTTGTGATATTTGCAAAATTCTGTAAAACACATCGTTGTTTCGTCGATTATGTTTCAGTGATGTGTTTGTGGAGGAAATTTCTTATCTAGTCGAATGCACTTCTGCACTCAAATAGTGCAAATAAATTGCTTCGGCACATCAACCGTACCAGTGGAGGCTGTGATTTGGCATTTCCAGTGTGTGTGTGAATTCTAGGAGCACGACATAATTCAATCAGTTATCAGGCAATTGTTTTATATTTTGTTCCTTAGACACGCATTGCAATAAGCCGTAAAACCACTGTAAATAATGAAATTCATTGGTCTATTGAATGAACATGCACGCTAACTGGAACGGAATATGAAGCATTATCACGGAAGTACTGTTCCACTTCAAGCACAACCGCCAATTGGGTTCATCTGGATAGGCTGAAACGCTAATCGCGAGTTGAAATGGTAATTTTTATTAGACAAACGTATAATTTGATGACGTTAGAAACGTTAAGATGTGCTAAAATTCCAGCGGATTTTGAGCTCAAAAACAATTCTGAAAAACAATCCAGTTAATAAATCGACCGCAAACGCGATTCATCGATGAGTGGTGTTCACTGATAGAGCAATAAAACCGACGATAATGAGATCACAGGATGGATTGTCACTGAAGTCACTGAAGCTTAGTTTTCCAAAGAAAAATATTCGAATTCAACCGAAAATCTGGCAATTTTCATATTCGACGTTGTAATTGTTCATGATATTGAACTTGGAAGGCTTCTGACTTGAAATTTATTACTTAGTGGTGGTCAACTTGCAGAAAACATATTCGTTCGATACTGTAATTTATTTGACGAGGCAATACACATTCGATATTCATTGTTCACTGAAGAAGTTTAGTTGCCTACCGCTGTGATGAATGGCGCTAATTATAATCGGGAGATGCTCTCATCAAGCGATCTCGTTCGATGTGCAGTAAAATATGAATGGACATAAACATAAATTCGAGATGCCGAAGGAACTCGAACCGAACATAATAATAGACTTTGCGCACAACACTTTCTTCAATATTAGACGTCGTCAACCCTGACAAAATTCATCAAGGAAGATAGAAATGTTCACGAAATCAATAGTGAAAAACAAGGAAGCAACACTTTTTCGATGCCCTAGGGGATGCGAAAGTTCTGCATGAGATGGCAAAATTTGTTCTTTCCTTCTAGTTTTCTATGACGAGCAGTTATGTTATTACTGATTTATATGCATAGATAGACGACACTTCAGCATACGCAATATTGAGAACACAACACTTCAACACTTCAGCATATTATTGAGAAAAAAGCGAAACTGCCTCTAAACTCCATCAGTCGTGAATTTGTTTGATCAAGTGCAAGTTTTGCAAGAGTTGTTGAAGCGAGTTTCGCGGTAAACAAGGCGGGCGCTCTTACTGCAATATAATTCATTGCTGAAGCATATTCAACACAACGAACGAGCAGGCAAACGGAACAATTTAATGCACTTTGCTGCACGCAAAAAAGCCAATTTACACCAAACTTTAATCGAGTATCTCAATTAAAGTTTGCGAATTCCAGATTCAAGACAATAGCACACGCATGCAGAGTGCTCAAACTGTGATAATCACCGTCAAATTTTCGAGAATCTAGCGATGCATAGGAATCGTTGCATGGGCACGACAGCTTATTTCCTCACGAAGTGGAGAATGTACTTTCAGCGGTTGAATGATCATCTCGATGACAACTTAAGTGGATTTCATAGATTCCATTTATTTTATTTAAAGCGTTTGAATAAAATTCGTAGTCATGAGAAAGAGTGTGAATTCACAATCATGAGAACGTCATTTCCACGGGAAGAGCAATGGTTTTGATGATTTGATTTATTTGATAATGTGAATTGGATTTGATACGCATTTGCTCGTTATCCTCCTCAATCAAAACCACACATCAGCTGAGTAACGTCGTTATCCTTGGACTTGGCTATTACTCTTTCCGAGTGAACATTTGCTAACGTGATTAACGATCGACAATGAGACCGAATGTTGTGAAAATGAATGGCAAGTAATTGAATCGCTCAGCAATAAGACATGTATGTGTGCGTGTTTAGAAGTATAGCGATAAATTCTCGAATGGAACATCATGCACCAATAACAAGTGCTTTCACTGCTTTCATCCATCAGAATTTCCTGTATTCGATGTCACCAGGGTATTATTTGCTTGTGACAGCTAGTTTGGAGAGACTTCTCCTACGTAAAGACACATATTAAACGTTAGTCGTAAACATGCGAGTCAGTTTTGATGCACACTTTCGTTAATGAATAGAATGTGCAATTAAGAAAATTATAGCCTGAATATTTAGATAGGATGCACTAAAACGTTTTCTTTTTTTTCGGCGTATTAGTGAAGCTTTTTTTCACATTCGAGCTGTTCGGGTCAAGTTGCATTAGGAAATTTTTTCTTTCAGTGATCTTCAATTAAATGCAGAAGAAGGAAAGGTAATGAAAGAAATGAGGTAACTTTTTTACGGTTCGCAAGTTCACAAGACTTGGTTGATAGTTAATCTTATCATTCGACCGACGCTTCGATCAACAATGCGGTGTTCTCACGCCTGATGTATATGTGAATAGCCAGAATATTTCAAGCTGATCAACATATCATATCTCAGAAATTGTTCCTTAGCAACTGTTCATGTTCAATGAAAACACGTTCATACACCGTATTCGAGTAAGATATTCATTGAATAATAGCACTAAATTACCACTCAAACCTTCATCTTTACAATAGATAGATTTGAATGTTATAACGCATTTGAATCATAACATTCAAGCTCACGTTCAAAGTAATTGCTGCGATCATTTGCATAACGATAAGTGATTGAATCAAATAAATTCATGAAGTCAGCTCATTGTCACATTCGCTAATCAATCATTTTAGCTTTTTATAAAATTATTGAGTGGTGTGTTAAGAGTTATCAGTTGTTGTTGACGTATCGAGATTAAATGATTCAGTGTGGTGCCATCATCGCTGTTGCTATTCATTGTGTTTTAATAAGTTCTTCATTAATTGGATGTTCAAGCAGATTTCGATCGAAGGTTGATTTTGAATTCGATTAATTTTGATGAGTTTTGAGGACCTGATATTGAGGCATATTGGGTATTGCTGCTCTGATGAACAGCCGTTATTGTTGCTTCATTAAGATAACGATAAATCTCTTCTCGGACGACATGAAAATCTCGTCTGATGGAAGTCTCATGTCTACAAGCAAATGTTTAGTATGCATCCGAGAAGCTGAACAGCCACAACAATCCTGAAAAAATCCCAACAGCTTTTGTCTGATGTAATGCTCATAATAAGGAAAATGCATTTCATCGCGAAGCCAATCACAAGTTCAGCCGATCTTTTGCAAAGCTGTCATGCCATGCCCCAGTTACGTAAGACACAATGAGCACACCAAAATTAATCGTTTTTCGAACAGTTGCTTACGAATTACTTATTCTGTTCACTGTAATAATAATGATGATCGTCACTCCTTCGAGTCTGAGCACGATATAGTTTTTCTCAATCATGTCGATGAGCGTGCAAACGAATAAGAAACCTGCGTTTGGCTCCGAAAGTCAAGTTGCATTGAGGATATGTTGTGCCTCGGGAAGTGCTAACCGAGATGATGGTTGTTGCTGTCAATAACTATGATCCATTATCGAGAATGACACCCTCAGGTGAAGGAAGCTGCATCATCCGAAGATGAAAACGGCAATTCGCCAAGCAGTAAATCAGCATCACCTCCGCCGTCAAAATCATCGAGCTCTAATTGTAAGAAATCGGATAGAGGTGTTAATATCGAATCAGTTCAGCAGCCGGAAAAGGTCAGTTTAATTTCAATGACTTCCACGTCCTCTCCAGTTAGGATACATCGTCAGTTTCAGCCCAGTACAGTCACAACCATACGCTGACCATACAAGTCCAACTTATTAAACTTCACGTTAATGAACAGAGTGATCTGTATTGATCATTTCAGTCAAGATTATAGTGCGTTTCAGCTTAAAAAATCATCATTCAACTTTGTAGTGTGTTCATTTACCAATGCTAAGTGATCTTTTAGATGGACACGATCGCTTTGGCAATAACTTGAAATAGTAAGCTCGAAGCAAATTATAGGAAATATGAGAATATCACAGTAATTGTATGGATCGGTGCTGAATATTATTATCAGCAATCAATTATGAGATGACCAGCAAAAAATAGAATCTACAAACCAAACGGCAAAAACATCCGCAATTATGAAGAGTTCTCATGACTGTGTTCGGAAATAATTCTTGAAACAGCGCCTATCTTACAATCAGTGTATCGCTTTGATACATCGACCATAAAAGATGAAAAGTGAACCTCAGGGATCGAAGGCGACCGAACGAAGTATCACCCGAATGCTATCGAAACTCATCAAGCACGAACAACCGCTAAGTAGCTGGAGAGAGCAATCTTTTTCGGAAACACCGCCGATAGTCGAACTGACAAGAAAGCAGGCCCAGAAAAATGTAAGCCTTAGGAAGGCTACCAACCACTAATGCAGAGTGCTCACCTAGACAATAGTGATCGTAATCGAACGAAATTTGGATTCGGTGGAGATCCAAACAAGCCAACTGTTTAAGACTGTGAAATCCGGTACTGTTTCATTAAAGAAAGCCGCATTTACTCACTGACTAGCAGACATTATCCTGTGCCGATTAATAACGTTACAGGATAAGAAGGATGATAGTTCTAAGACGAAAACGCAAACACTATCTGCCAGCAGTCATCGATCTTCCGTATGTTCGTCATCGGAGAATACGAAGTCGCATAAGATCGGTGAAAAGGGAAAACTGAAATCTGCAAAGAAAATTCAACACAAAAGAGACGTCGTTGATAGCAACAAAAAGGTTTACCGCTAAGCTGCATTTACCACTTCTTTTAATATTCTCTTTTCTGCATTGTTTATTTACACCATCTACTTTTAAAGTGCTCTCTCCCAATGCAGAAAGCTGAGCAATCTAGATGAACATTAAAAAAGGTTCATGACTTTAAGAGCTCAAATCGGTTTCCCTGTGAACTGTAAGGGACATAACCACCTGACGACACCTCAAAGGAGTAAATTTCCTAGCAGAGTTATCGCTGTTATGATGCTTCCAGACTTCTGTGCCAGTTGCTGGCGCATGCAGAAAGGTAGAGCAGAAAATCAAGCGACCGCAACTTTCTCAAGACGAAGGTACGATTATGAAAAATTTTAAATTGCATCTTTAACGATCACTGTGAACCATTTTAATTGAAACTTTGATTGTCTCACAAGTGCTGAAAACCTGCATGCAAGTGGAACTCATGAGCTTACAGAGTTGTTGACTGCAAAAAAATCCAACTCGGAAATGATCGTACAGCCGAGCGATCTCCTATGGAAACCAGTCATGCAAATGCAACACATTCAACTCACTAATCCATCGAACCAGCGTGTCGCTGTAAAAGTAATTTGAATTTTTGAAATCTGTTTCCATATCAATCAGTAAAAACGATCGTGATGTTAAAAGTCCATTTCCTATAGCTGGAAATTGAAATGGATTAACTTAAAAGCAATGAATTTCAGGTGAAATGTTCAAATAACTCGATTTATTCTGTTGATCCAGTATATTCGTTTATTGGTCCCGGTTGTTCAGTTCCGGTCAAAATCGTCAGGTGTATTGGCAATCGAACCGCTGATAAACTCGTATTCGTCACTGCAGTGGCAAGTTTTTCTGACTCGCATCGTCCAGTTTTATAAATACAGCTGTACATGTAAAGCGAACTACCACTAACGTTCTGGGTTGCACTCGTTTGTTTGGAGCACGAGAAACAGTTTCAGCACTGTTCTCAACTGAATCTGTTTTCATATGTTCCAATGAAAACTGCAGCGACCAATTAATATTCTTCTAAAGGTCATTCAAAGGGGTGATTACTCGTATTTCTGACAAGATCGGATATTTTAAAGGTCTTCGAAATCCTGCACATTACTGTACATCTCCGAATAATGATTTCAACGTTAATGTGATATATAATTCTAATGGAGTAAATTTTTGTTTGTTGTTTTGTGCAGAAAATGAAATTTATTGCGGTAGTTGTATACAACTACAAGTTTATAAGCTAAAGGTGAATTGGTTCAGGCAAAAGATAATGCTAAAGATGCCAGGACATTCTTCGAAACTGTTTGTGTTTCTCCAAAGTCACCCATCAGTCATTCGAAAGAACGCGAACAAGAAGAACTACTTGCAGTTTAAGGAAGAGCAACTACAACCATTCTTCCTGTCAAATTACTTATTTCAAATGTATGAAAACTTGACGAAAGGCAACAAGTGTCACTGAATGATTATAACTGCAATGCCTTTCATCCGTAAGTGTCAAAATGAAATCTTCACATGCAAATGAATGAAGTCGATGGATTGTAAATCACTAAATATCACTTTCTACGTTCACTTACCATATAATGTCCAATTGAATTTGCAACGAAGTTCCTGTTGAAGAAACATTTTGCAGTTTATTGTGTTTATTGTATTGTTTGAAAAATCTTTTTTCTATGATATAAATTTAGAATAATCGTTTGCTTTCATATGATTAACGTTTGCGGCTTTTTTCGCTGAATTGACTCAGTTCGATTACTTCGCCTGTGATGTGATCGAACGTAATAAGCTGTATTCTTGCAGTATAATACTTCGAATCGTTGTTGTTGTTATTGTAAATATTTCCGCATGTACATGGCAGTTCTTATTGTTGCATACTTTTCTACGCATGAATGATGAATATCGCTTGAACATATCATCTAATTGATTGTCATCATCAACCGATCAAAACCCTCATAAAATCATAATAAATCCTTTAAATGATTGTCTCATATGCATACTGCATATCTCACATCACATGTTGATCTCTAGATCATATTCGCTAACTAACTCTGCGCAATCATAAGCACACAACAACTTCGTTCTTCACCTCCATTTATATGAACGTTTTCAATTCCTTAAGTCACTAATGAAAATTTGATACCACTCACTGATTTTCGATTGCGCAGTTTACGCAACAGAAAGTTGAAGCGTTTAAAAGTGGTGAATGGTGAAAACCAAAAGCAAAACTGAAGCGATGATGAGGATTGTGTTCGGCTAAACGAGTATTCTGAAACAAACAACTTAAAGTGATTTCCGAGCTGTTACAATAACAATATCAGGATTGTGTTCGGCTTGATGTCATCTGAAAAAAACACCCGGGAGCAATTTTCAAGCTGCCACAATAACAAGATCAGATAAACGCGATCATTATCGTTATTGCTCAAAACAATGCTCAATCATCGAAAATAAGTCGATGCTTACTTATGCTTGGAATGCATCACCGATTCACGGAACACTCTCAGTGATGTACACCAAATAATAACACACCGCTCGTTATGCTTCCATGATGGCTCCTAATCTATGCGTTATGACAGCCGCGACCAATTACTTAGCAACCGAACGAAGCTTAGGTGCTTATGAAATTGCGCTAAGCAATTTTTGTTCTGTACTCCGCGTCAGTCAGTGGTTGCTCAGCCAAGATGATGTCGCTTCACTGATGCAATTCCGAATCAATTGCAGCCGTAATAATGTTGTCAGTAGACACTAATTGCTTCGTCGCTAACAGTTTTCCTCATCAGAATTAACGCGTAATCAATGTGACCACTCCTCCTTCCATCAAGCCCTGCTTGTTCGTATAAAGTATGTTATGTTTCATATATCTTTCACTGTTATCAAAAAATGTATATCTTTGGAATTCATAAATTCTCGACGGCTCAGTAATCTGACAATGAGTATGAGTCGTGTCATAGAGTGAACGGAAGTTTATATTTGCTGGGTATATTGCAGTAGTTGTACGCGTTTAGACTAGCCTAGAAACTGCAGTAGAAATGAATTGCAATTTCATTGTTCCCACATTGTTTTTGCATTGTTTTATGGATAAGTCTGAACGGAACTGAGCTTCAAAAATCGGAGGATTGTGCGCAGAACTAAACTTTCTTTAATCCTCTCGTATTTTCCAAGATATACCATTTTGCGCTACCAATTCATTATTTTTTCAGGTGTTCTTCATTTCGTTGCTCAGTTCAACTATCCGCTTCAACGTTGGCGAGTGATGTCTTCAGGTTTGTCGTTGATTCGAGCACTCGATGAGTCGGATGTGGACGAAGCCGCTCGTATACTTGACAAGAACCCGGTGAGTTCATTAATTTTTCAAAATTCAGTTGTTTTTTGCAATATTTGTTGCGAAACATTTCAGTCTCTTTTCACATTTGTGATGCGAGTGAAAGCCATCTTGCCGTTCGAGAAAGGGTTTGCTAATCATCATGACTAACTACTGAATTCATAAAGTTGAGTCGTAATTTTCGTAAATTTCGCAGAAAAATTCAGTCCTTTGTTGCACAACTTGTTTATGCTATTAGAGCAAAGTAATATCCATTTCGGAGTGAATTTGATTATAGGACGAGATTGCATTAAGAGATAACGAAGATCGAGTGGCACTTCATTATGCAGCTGAAACAGCTGACTCGAAAACCTTTAGACGGATACTGCTGCTCGATACTTCATTTGTTGACTGTCAAGACCAAAATGGGTTTGTTTTATGTTTTTCGCATTCAAAGAGGAAACCGCTTGCTCAATACGACTAAGTTGCTGACCTGATCATATCGAATCATTCAGTTTATATGTAAACATACAAGATGATTAATATCAGGAACATATACAGAAGGGCTTATCTAGCGGAAGAGAATACTGTTTGTAAGGTTCATGGGGATTGAATAGTGTTGATATCGGGTCCACCAAAATAATCCTGAAACAAATTTACTCTTAAGAACGCCATTCTGATCTTCCACAGGACACAAGTTTAAGAGTGTAGGAATTGCGAAGCTGATGGAATACAAAAATTGATGATTCATCAAAAAGAATCGTCATCTTATCTCAAGAAGAGTATTCATACGAATCGCGTTTTTGCAGAACAACTGAATAATTGCAGTTTCTCGATTACAGTATATCTTGTTTAGTACCTCGTAATAAGGTTCACCTCATGACTATTTTCAGAGAATGCAATCCCAATATGAGAATTTTCAAAGGTTACGTATGCTTAAGAAGCATGTGAAATCTCCAACAAAAGGCGTTATATTAGTTGACTGCAAAAATTTTAAGAGTAAAACAACGAAGTAGTCAACCTGTTGCCATAACAATTGCTAGATTTGCTCTCATTTCATCACGAACATAGAATATCGCAGCACGTCAAAATGATTGTTGAAGTATTTTTTCATTCAGTTACACGCCACTACTGATAGCATCAATGAGTGGGAACGTAGAAGCGATTGAGATCCTGCTGGAATTTGGTGCACAGATCAATCACATTGATAAAGAAAAGCATTCGTGTGTGCATTGGGCTGTTGTTTGTGGTCAGGTGAACGCCTTGAACATTCTTAAATTTACTATTTCTGGGTCGGAAACAAGCTGTTTACAAAGAATCCCATATGAAATGTAGTCTAGCAAAAGAAATTATCATCTACAATTATTTGCAGTTGGATGCGCTAATTCTATTGCTCGAGAAAGGCGCTAACGTGAACGCTTCCGATAATCAGGTACGCTCAACTTCTCACAGCCAATGTTCCCACTCGTGCCATCCCACCTCTGAATACTTCCGTTTCGAGATATATTTGCTGGCCGAAAGCATGTGCTGGGAACATCACATAAAATGAATAATGTTTTGCAAAAAACGATCATGTCAGATAGAGAATATAACCAGCTGTTGTACCAGTATCTATTATGTTATCGAACCTCGGCGAGACTATGAATTGGCACCTTATTGATCAATTTTGATGATATTCATCAGACATTGCTAAGAAAAAATCATCCGAAAAGCGTCATCCGAAAAATATTCCATTCAATTAGCTGTAGTGGTTTATAAAATAACGTTTCTTTCTTCAAGGGCGCTCAACCGTTGCATTATGCTACAATAACTGAGGACGTTACACCGGAACGGAGTGAAGCTATTCTGCATGTTCTGCTCAAGAATGGAGCGCAAGTAAACGGCAAGGATCTTGATGAACGAACACCAATCCTTTGGGCGGCGAGCAATGGTGATTGAATTTGGTGAAATTCACTTGTCAAAAAATAATTTAACAGTTCTTTTTCAGCATATTTGTATGAATTTGATGGTTATGGTTTTAATTTTTCCATATGAAAACTCCATTCAAGAGGCTCCATTCAGCTCATCTCAAATTCAACATTTTTATAAGGAATAAGCACCATTAGTCAACATATTTTTATCGTTTAAAGAACATACTTCCAGATAAATTTTAATAACGCATTATTAAAGCCCACTGGATCAGTTAGTTCACCGTCAGTGTACCAATTCTTTACTCATAAGATATCAGAATTGTCATTATGAACCCTTGAAATTAAACGGCAATCATATGGAAAGCCTGCCTATCTGGCGGTAGTGGGTGGAGCTGATCTTCATTAACGATTATCCAACTTTGGTTTTGCAGGAAACCTAGAAGCAATGATAAGCCTGATTCAAGCCGGTGGTGACCGGAACGCTGTTGACCGAGATCGGTTGAATGCGATGCATTGTGCGGCAAGTCATGGTCATGAGCATGTTCTATCGCATTTGATTGAAACATCCGATCAGTCGATAATCGATGCAACTGATCGAAACGGTGATACACCGCTCTTCTATTCGGTCACTCTTGGTCATTTTGAATGCACTCGATTGCTGCTGAACAGTGGAGCAGATGCTAATCATCAGGTATTCATCACAATCTTATGCTTGAGGTGTCTCGTGTCACACTTTTTGTCATGGATAAGCTAATCGCACTAGATTTACAATTGAACAGTCGTTTCATTTGAGGATTCACGTTTTCGCACGCCGAGTCATTGCGCTGCTGCAAAAGGTCAGCTCCGAATGCTGAAACTTCTCAAGCACTATGGAGCCAGTTTCGAGATTCAGAATCGTCGTGGTGATATTCCACTGCATGAAGCAATTCAAGCTGGAAGTAAAGGTAGAATTATCAGTTTCGTTAAATTGCCCATCGATTTCACTCATCTACTGCTCACTACAATGGCTTCGTGATATTCATAGCATGAAAATTCTCACTTTTCGATCACATTTACTTTCTGCGACCAGTTCAAAATTACAAGAAGTGCAGACTAGGATGGAAATCTCTCCTTCGCCATTATAATCCTTGAATGTTCGCAATCTGATTCCAGGTTTTCATTTTTAGATGTCGTCGAATGGCTCATAGCGTTGCATCCATCATCGGTCAATTCTGCAAACTATGAAGGTCGCACAGGGCTTCATCTTGCTGCCGCAGCCGGCAGTATGGAAATTGTCGTTATTTTATGCACCAAAAACGCTGATATTAATCCGATCATGCTCTATAAGGTCTGCAAAGGAATTCCTGTTTATGCTAGGCGAGAAGTGGCTATTCAAAAGAACACTGGTGACTGTTAGAAACACTGTTGGGAGTTGAGAAATATTATACTTCTGGTGTGATAATCGAAAACTGAAGTTGCGTGAATAATGAATACAATCATATTCCATTAAAGGGTTCTTTGTATACTCCGTTGGATTTGGCAAAGAAGCGAAATCATGAGCTTGTTGTTGAATATTTGACGAGGCGACACTCAGCGAAGAGTGCTGAGCAAATTCCAGAGGAATCTCAAAAAGACTGGATGGCTCGATTGGAGGAACAAATTGAGAAGGGTAAGTGAATTGCTTGATCATCAAAAAGTCATTAATTTATGAAATGCTAGGCAGTTGTATGGAATTGATGAAAAGTGTCATCCTGAGATTAGATTCGTTGGTATTGAGTTACTCTGTGTGTAGAAATAATCACTCAGTCTTGCTTGTTATATTCTCTGAAGTGATCATGCTCTAATGAGAATAACAGATGTCTCCATGTTCATGTCTTCAACTCGGTCACATAAAGTTGTTGATTTGAATATCTGCTAAATCTGTCGGAAAATAGCTGTTGTAAATCACGTTATTAGTCAAAAATATTGAGTTGATTAACAATATTTCATCGTATTAAAATGAAACTAAAAGGTTAATGAGAGCTGTAATATGGCGTTCGTTCAGCTGCTGAAAACCATGATCTCGGCCGTATGCGTAATGAAGAGTTTGATCGCAATTTTGGATCAAGCACAAAACCTAGACGCCGCCGATCGCATGACGATATTATGACACAAGAAACGCAGACGGCTTCCCCGGAAAGCAAACCCGTTGCCACCAACACATCCGTATGTGAAATGAGCAATTTTAACCAGCTATTCAAAATTTAAACCTAATCTTTATTGCTTTCATCAAATGTTCTGATTAAAGGAATCATTCTTGTCTATTCCACCCTAGAATTCATTTCAGAATTCGTTTCTCTGCCTTTCAGAGATGCTCAAGCCGGCGTCCAAGCAGTGCCTCGCCTCGTCCGCTTTTACCGAAAGCAACCAGCACCACCGATTTGTTGGGCAGTCAAAAGGGCATTGGTTTAGGAGAGACACAGGTTGGCCCATCTCAACGCCTGACAATTCCCGTGTTTCTGTGATTATAAATTAAATATATCTTTCTTCACATTTTTTGATAGTGCTACACAATAGCGCAATCTCTTTACAGTCTTTCATTACTTATTGTTATTATGATTCCTCACAGTTGCTTCATAGAACGGCAAACGTTGGTGATTGTTTTCTGCTGTTTGTTTCCGTCTGCTTAAAACGGTGCAATTTGATAGAATTAAGGCTGAACGCGATGCAATGAATCAACAAATTCAACGAATTGTTGAAGAAATTCAACGGACTGCAATTGCTAACGAAGAGCAGATCCGACAGCAAAACGCAGAGCAACGCAACAAAGATAGCCAAACGCCCAGCGAAACGGATGTCGAGAGTGTAATTGCACGCGTGAAGGAAGAAGAACCAAGTGAAAAAGACAGAAAATCGAAACGGTACTAAAGCCATTCACGATGGTCATTATCACGACTTATACCAACATTAAGACTGACACTGTAACGTTGCAGCCATTGATTGCTTTGTTGAGTTGAAGTTATTGTAAAACCAGTGGACGGAATTATAAACTCAAGGATCGCCATTCATTAATTTCCAATGAACCACACGATAATGAAAATAGTTCTGTTAAAAGCCAGAAAATGGAGCGTTTCTTGTGTCGAAATGAATGCTGAACCTATCAGAATTGCATCTAATTCTTACGGAGTGCGGAAATGTGTCCAAAATGGGTAAAATATGGGGCTGAGCCGGGGATCGATCCCGGGACCTCTCGCACCCTAAGCGAGAATCATACCACTAGACCACTCAGCCGTGGTTTTACAGTGCCGACCCCCTCTTGAGATGCTTTCGATGAAGATAAACCGGTTTTGTGGTCACACTGGAACATCAACTTTTCTCGCCTACATTCACTGATAGGGATAACCATCTTTAAATGCTCGCGATAGTTGCACTCACTGAAAATCTCTGAATAATCCATGATATTTTTCATGAAAAATTGTTCGCGAAAACAATGATCTATTCATAACATTCATCATAAATTTGTATTTGATGAAGTCATACTGAATATGAACAGGCTCACTCATTTTCCTTTGAACAAGTTGTGCTAAATGCATCAAATTAGGAGCATCCGCTGCTTGCAGTTGAACACTAGTTCATCATGTTGGTCAGAACAACTCATTCTAAGATTTTCATTGCCCGATTAGCCGACCATCCAAGTCACAACAATATCCGATTTTTACGGTAGATTTTGACTTTCAATCGAAAATTTTCAGTGAAAATTCAAGGAAAACGAAGAATCGCAGTACCCGTGAACTTCACACAGACACAACGGATTCGAAAGAAAACGTTAGTCCGTCCAGGGGTACAACGAAAAAGTTGAAGAAAAAACGTCAGTCATTGAGTGCGAACACTAACGGCGGTGATGAAAACGCGAGTCGAAAAGTGTCTACAGAAGACGATAAAGCTTCAGAAGCCCAAGCAGCTGAAAATAATGAGGCGTCGGATTGCGATACTCGTTTGGAGGATGCACAGCAACTCGGCGAATCTTTCGGTATGCAAACGAGTCTTTCACAACATTCTTCATTAACTGTTTATCATCCTAAGAGTATTTTATCGATAAGTGAAAATGATACTACTTACTGAAAACTGCTACATGAAAGGCAATATTCCGGTTGATGTGACTTTGAGCGAGCATTTTATCCACTATTACTGTGAAATGCTTGTGATAATTCAATGTGTATAGTAAGTGAAACTTCGTAGGAGTGCTCTATTCAACTACCGATGAAAGCGGTACGGATTCGGTGGCATTCGAGGAGTTACGTCAAAAGACGCGCAAAACGTTACGTGATAGCTCAGCCGTTCCAAAGCACCGCAACAATTGCGATGAAAACAACGTCATTCATCGTGTCAAAGTCAAAACAAAAGGTTGCAATCCGAACAAGTCTTTAGCACGCAATAACTGTAAGCATATTGTTCGCAACTACCAAATGCCGACATAATATAGTGAATGGGACGGCAATTTCAGGCAAGCAAATGAGTAAACGTTATCTACACGAGAAGGCAATATTTCAAGAGTTGACGCATCTGAAAAAGATGCAGATTCAATACGGCAAAGTTAATGAACGTGTTTTGGTGCGCTCATTAATCGGAAATTTCTGCAAAATGCACGATCTGAATCCGGCTCATTTCAAATTTCAAACTTTTTACGCTTGGGAGAAATTCCTCTATGGTGAGCGGTTTTCTACGACCATAAACAGTTCCTCTTTTGCTCTTTCTGACCATATTCAATTCGTAATCCTTCATCTTCATTGGGCATATTATATTTGAAAAAGAAAACAAAACGATTTGATGTCGATAAACCACGACGATCCCTGAAGAACTAATTAATTGTTTGGGATGATTTCTCTTCGAGGACGAATTTATCTTTTACCCCATCATGTTTCGTAATTCTTATTTTATATGTCCATTAATGCCTCCAGTTCACGTTTTCGTTTGAAGATCGACTTTCAGATCAGTTGAAGCTGATCTATATAGAGGAGAGAGAACGTCTGCGTAACTCAAGACCACCACCGAGCACCAGGTAAGCAATGAGTCAAATAATGTTCATTTTTCAAATGAGACAACTTTTGAAGATGTGCAAAGCTGTATAAGTCGAGCAGTCTGATTGATTCAGATTCGAATCGAGATTGCGGCATGCACGTGCGATACCGATAAACATGCGTGCCAGTGAGGTGACAGCACTCAGCGATGATCGCAGTAACTCGTCGAAGAGTTTCACTAAATCGATGACATCAAGCGCGACTGATAAACGCACATCATCCAAATATGCACGAGGATTACATCGTGGCAGTGCCAATGTTGGCAGTAGACGCTGTGAATGCTTAGGAAATCATATCTTGATTAAGTAGTCAACCGCTTCCACTAAGTATACACGAATGCAATAATTCATTTCTTAATCAATTGATCATGGCACTGACATTGTATCATCTGAATCTGTCGCGAATATCGTTGATCCTCTTCGACCTGGTTTTTCATTCCAAATCGTCTTTTCTGAATTGATTCGACTGTGTCGTTTGCCACGAATGCTTAATTTATGGCTGCTTTACATAACATTCTACTTGAATTGCTTCAGTTTTTTCTCCGTTACGTTCAAACTGTTCCACGACGGAATTTGATATCCGATCCTACAAACGTATCGCATTCCGTTGTCAATAATTGTATAAACCATGACCGTTCCAAAGTAATCGAATTAAATTTTCAATGCTCAAACTGGCTTTCGACCGCTGATGCGGCAAATTTCAAGATCAAGAATTTAAAAAAAAAGCTTACTGGAAAATTCCGCCTCTGCGAGGAGACATACCTATTTTTCTGATGCAATAGGGGTTGGCACATTCAAACCTACCGTACCCTCAGCTTTGACCAGTAACATATCAATTTCTTCACACCGCTCGATCGAGCAGAATCTCTGCATTCAGAAAAATATATATTTTGTTGGGCGATTTCCCTTGGTTGAGGAGCTATAGCTATTTGAATAAAGCTATCTG